>UYYA01000101.1:0-121744 GCA_900624975.1 Angiostrongylus costaricensis
TATATATACATGCACATAATCTTCCGAACGGTTTACCCCCTCACCGTGGCTGGAAGGTGCTCCTGGCTGTCGGGCTGCATTATACAGCGGAGGGTTCATTCCCTCTAGCAGGGCCTCCCAAGCTGAGAAGGAGTCCGGTGTTTCCATCAGAAAGTCCAGCTAAGAGAAAACTAATACCAGGATCGACCAGCGTCCTGTTACCAAATTAGTCGCATGATAGCAAATCTCTCTTTGATCCACAAGGGCGGCGACTACCTGTGGTGGTAACGACCTGGAGCAGACTTTGCCCAGGCTATTCTCGGGACTTCAAGGAACGACAGTGGCTAAACCAGCAAAATCCCAAAAAAGCAGAATTTATGCTGGAGCCCACGCAACCAGTGAACACGGGTAATCCATGTATACAAGTTTCCAAGTATAGTTATATAATATTAAACGTATATTATCGGTATTATATACCCCGTATATCATTGTATGAATTATACATATCTATATGCGTATACGTATATTGCATATGCTGTGTGCATTATATATATATATTTATCTTATAAGTATTACTACAATGCCATTTTGAGTACGGGAAATTGCAGAAAAAAATCTACTCCATCATTGCGATTTTTCGCATACGCACTTTCGCTAACTTTCAAATTACGTTTCACACGAAAAACATTTAAAACGAAGCAGAACAGGTAGTGTTTTGGCAGATCGAATAAGAAACGGAACGCACATCAAAATGTTTGTTTAAACAGTAAAACATCGTGAAACTTACAGTTGTACTCGTACACCCATTGTTCTTTGTCGTCATCAATGCTGATAAGTTCAGAGGAATCACGACATTTCGACGACATTTTCGACGTGTTGGCAAGGATTAGGCGATCGACACTGAGAAAGGAAACAAAGGGTCACTCACTAAACAGCTGCACGTAGCCGATGGAGAGCGGTGAGAGCAGGTGTGCGTCCACGTCCGACCAGTGCGCCATGGTGCCCACAGTGCTGACAGCTGGATTACAGTCCTGGAAGTGAACGATACATTGCCGATTCGTCCATGAGAACAACCAAAGGAAGTAGGCGCAGAGACTGGCAAGGAAGCAGCAGCAATCAGATGGAGGTAATGAGACTACACGAAAGAAGAACGAACAAGTGAGAGAGGCAGACTTGGAAAAGTAGACACGCATGCATGTTCTGCCAATGTACCGCCAGTACGTTTTCTACCAAGCAACTCCACTACCAATTTTCTCAGAAGACGCAACTTCTGATGGCAATTTAAACCCGACATGTTCATCTGAGCTTGGATTAAACGTACTACATGATGATTCAGAATGTTGTTTCAACAAACACGTCTTAAAAATTTGTTTGCTTCAATCACGTAAAAAATGGTTTTAAAAAGTAAGGGAAATCTAATATTTGAAAAGTATGGAGGACGGAAAAGACGAAGTTGAACAATTCCCTATTGAATAAGGGATGGTCGATATCGTAGGATTGAAATTTAATGGATTCAGTGACGGGTGAGTGGCAAATGAGAGATTGAGAGAGCGGTGGTGGTAATGCGATCGTGCAATGTACGCGTCTACTCGACCAGGCGGACGTTACGAAACCAAATCGGCTTCGAGGAACCAATTCACGTATTCAATGCAGAACGATAAGACCCATTCCCATGGTGTATACAGAATCGCTTATACTTTAACTGAAAAGTATGGAACGTCGGACACTGGACGAATCGGATGATGGCGTGGCGAGTGCGAGAGTAGAACAAGGTGAATGCCGCCAACGCAGCGGAGCCGAGACCGGCTGGTGCTAACCGTTCTGAGACCGAAGAACATAAAATGTTCCCAAAAATAAAGTTCATAGAAACCAAACCTGCAAATTACAATTTACTTTCGCTCGTCAGATTTCGATTATATCATAGAAAAATGTAACCACACAAGAAATTGTGAGGAGCATGTGGTAGTGAGGTTTTGATGGTGAAGGAGCGTAGTAAGCCAAGACTATGAACCACGGAGCAACAGACCACCTACCTACCATATTTTGTTTAAAGATCGTGAACACACTTCATACATGGTAAAATAATAGCAATATTTTATTTATAAACGAAGGAGGTAACTCGGAAAACAATGGTAATTCCACTGAGCACTTTATATCGTCAGCTAGTTCTGAATCGCCTATCTGACCGTCTATGGAAAATAGAAGATTGCGCATGATTTGTCCTAACGGTAGTAACTGTGACTGCAGGAGTTCAGCTACAATATAACTAATTTCTTGGAACGCTTAGACGAACTTTTTGAAAACCAGAGAAATTACTCGTCTGGGTACACATGGGCATGAAAAAACAGTGGCGATGGTTTTGTAGTAGCTGTCATGGTACTGGGTCAAGAATCGAAAACATCTACGAGGTGAAGGAAACGGCTAATTCTTTTTAGTTGGCAAATTACTTGTTTCAGTTTATGAGTCAGGTTTTCATTAGTACTAGCGTATCCTCATCGAGTAATACAATATGGGTATAGAATACGTCTAGGCTCTGAAGAAGTCGAAATCGAAGAAACGTCAACCATCGAAAGTTGAGAACAACTGATGACAACTCGTTTGCTCAACAAGAAGTTTGAAAGAATGCAATTGATTCGAAACAATTCAACTTTCGTTCTACAAATAGGTTTAATCGTTTGCTCATAAGGTGAGAGTGTCGCTTTTTCAAAATGAGTTATGTAAACAGAAGAAATTAAGAACATTGTACATAGAAAGCTCGAAATCCATTCAAACCAGTGATCTCACATATTTCGCTGGTGCGGTTAGATGCCAAAGTACAGGCAAACAGATGTTCATGGAACTTTTTCTTTAACTTCACTTTAAAAAAAATTTTTACCAGGCTAACGATTCGACGGCTCCGTCTTCCTTAGAGCCGATGATCCGAGTCGATGGCCCACACTTGTTCGCCTCCTCGATATGGCGTCTTCGCCTTCGTATCGAGCCGAATCTTCTTCAGTGGAAAACCGCACTAATGAGGCAACCTCAGTGGTACCCTTAATGATCACAGTCTTCCCGTCACGAAGGCGTCAAAACGCTAGCCGAGTAAACATTTTTATAAACTACGTGTTAGCTTAACATTCCAAGAAGATATTGATAATTAATGTCGAGGTTAAATGACGCTCGGTTTCAAAAATAGTAATGGTCGCTATGTTTGCAAAAACCAAAAAAATAATAACTCAGAGAAAGGTGAAACGAAGCACCCTCGTGGCGCGGTGGTGAACGCGTTAACCTCCGGAAAAGGTAATAGCGCGTTCGATCCCCACCGCAGACACCTAGTGTGCGTAGTTCTGCAAATGTCTCAGAGTTATTGTAGATGCATTTCACATAGTACTCTGCCGTGAAAAATTTAAGCAGGCAGGAAATTGCAATGCCTTCGCAGTAACCGATTCATCCATTTTTTATGACGGAGAAAGGACGTAATACTTTCCGCTATCAATGGAACTTTCACTATTCACCATATTCCTGAGTATACTTTTTATTCATAGATTGTTCAACTATAATGGATACTAGAAAAAAACAGATATAGGAAATGAAGATTTATAATGGAGACAGCTTTTGAATAAGGAACCCTGGCTTTCAACCAAAGCAAAGCATTCTTCAGAAATAAATGAGCGCTTTTAACTATATTATTTAAAATGTCATAACTTGCTTCCAAAACTTTGCTAGTCAAAATAAAAACCATTTAAATCTGCTTATTTTAATGGGTTTAAGTTGTATAAAATTCTGGTGCTGTGAAACGATGAATACATTGAAAGCATTTTCCGCGTCATCGTGGTTGGTGAAGCATTACTCTCGCAGGACGTTAACAAGATGCTTGAAGAAGTGATAGTCGGTAAGCGACAGGTCTGCTGAACATGACGGATGAGGCAAAGTTTCGTAGCCCAACCCTTTCAACATCTTACGCAATGTGAGGTCGAGCGTTGTCGTGGAGAACGATTGGTCCTTTTCTGTTGACTAATGTCGGTCGCTGATATTGAAGTTTACTGTGCATTTCGTCGATTTCTTGGCAATACTTCTCTCCCGTAATCGTTTCGCCCGGATTCAAAAACCTGTGGTGAGTCAGACCGGCTGAAGAACACTAAACGGTCACCAAGACCTTTTTTGGTGCAATTTCAGCTTTAGGAAGTGCTGAAAATTGACGAAAAAACTTGACTTGACGAAAATTATTTTTGACATCCAAAATTGCAGGGTTCAAAATTTGTGAAAAATTTAACTTTTGACAAAATTTGAGGAAATGGTTAAAAAAGCATACTGGTGATATATAATACTGCAAGGTACAAAATGTACTGTATTGCTGAAAAATAAATTAAACCAATAAATATTTTAAAAATCTCGTTTATTGGCCTAGTAGATTGTATATCAGCATACCCTTCCAGGCTCTGAAGAAGGCGATACTGCCGAAACGTCAGCCAGCGTTGTATTGTATTGTGTTTTTATGGAAGTAAATGTATGCTGTTTAAAAACCTCGCGATTGCTGAACAAGAAAACGACACAATCTCGTTTATTTCTGAGCAGCCTAATAACTATGGCTAAGGGTAGGTTGCTTTAAATATAAAAGCCCGCAGTTTTTCCAACTTGACAGCACTAATATTTGAGTGTTTCGCTCGATTTCGAACAACTCGGTGGAGAGTACGAAGCACCCAATGAGACAAACCTCACAAAACGTCAGCAAAACCTCAATCATGAAAACATTTCACATCGAAGGTTGTAAATATGTAACTGGGAGCTCCGTTACACACGTAACAGGTGCAGTGGTTTAGTGAGCACGAACAGCTTATGTTTGATCAGGAAGGCACGTAGTCAATATGCAGCCTAAAAAAACCCTAGCTATTTTTAGACTTCTTTTACCACATTATTTCTTCGGTGACGAAATTTATGCGAAAACTGCGAAGGCGCATAAACAACGAAAAATCATTGATGAATGAAAAACGTTTAAAAAAGAGATGAGAAGGAACATTTAAGGAAGGGCAGGCATTACGAGAATTGACTTTTCGTGCTCTGCTAGTAAATTCACTACCCAATAGACGCAGGTTTTGTGTAAAAAAAAGGATTAACACGAGAAGGCGACAACTTAGAATGGAATTGAACAGACCAGTCATCTCGAAGCGAGTTGGAGCGGAGGACACTGCACACTCGATGATGCGTCATGCGACTCTCCGACAGAATTCTTCTATTTATTAGGTATGAATTATCATAATTAAAACGAACTCCTAGTCACTGATAATCTTTACTTGATTCTTAATTTTCTTCTTAAATATCAGTATATTTTCAGGCTATTGGGTTTGTGCTCTGACATTTGCAAACAATTTACTACGTGTCAGTGATTTCCCAATCGGGCCATTTTCTCAACGTGGCCAATTTTCTTAGGTATTGATTAGTTATGAGATCATATGGCTCAGAAATACACATACAGGAATACGATTAAACCAGACACAAAATTCTTCGTTTTAGTGCCTACACTGTTCCTTAAAAGAAGGTGCACTACCACAGTGTGGATGTTGACTGTGTAGACTATAACTCGTTTAGGCGGTCAGGTCACTGAACGACTACTGAAAGCGCCTCCAAGGGTTCTCGTTCTCTTTGGCTAAATATTTAGGTAAAAAGAATTGAAAAAAACCACGTTTCGCCAATGAGTGTTTTCGAGATGAAAATTATTTTGACAAATTTTAACTTATTATCTACTGCCTACTCTTTTTAACGACAAGGTATACATTGGAAAATATAACTTCAATGATGCTGAGATATTTGCAAAACTCCGGACCGCAGATGTATGCGGTGAGGAACGAACGCGCTATTGTCCTCTCTGGGGGAGTAGCGCGTTCCCCACCACACCATCCGGGTCCTTCGCTTTGCCTATCTCTCAGCTAGTTCTATTGATCTTTTGCCATCAGCAATCACCCATCAGCGGGATTGATCTGGGGAGGAGGTTCAATTCTCTGCACCTACTATCTTAATTACTACGATTGAATTATTATTGTTGCCACTATCATTATTATTACTATTGTTTTCATCATTACTGTTGTTATTATTATCATTGTTATCACTACTGGTTATTATTAATTATTATTAATCGTTATTATCATTATTAGACCTGACGTCACACTGTATCGATGTCAACACTTCTTGCAGTTGAATCGTTTCCTAGCATCCAGCATTAACAAATTTCTTCAGATTTTGCATATGCGTTCGGCTGTTGCTTGAGGGTCTTTTTGACTTCGTCACAATGTCGTTGAGTCAATTCTCTCTAGAGTCCTAAAATAGTCTTGCTGGGAGGTCCATGCATCTTGACCACAGGCAAACCCCACCTGTTGTGGATTGGAGGCGAGCTGTTCGCAAACAAGTCCGATTCCAAGTTCCCGAAACCGTTTGGATGGGTGGCTAAACTGGCCTAGAGGAGGTGAACTACGGTTTCCAATCATTAAGTGCCATCTCTACCACTGGGCACTCCACGCCTATTTAATAATATTATTATCATTACTATTATTATCTTCCATCCCAACGGTTTACCTTCTCATGGTGGCTGAAAGGTGTTCCTGGGTGCCAGGCTGCGAAGTACAGCGGGAGATTCATCGTCTCAGTAGGGTCTCCCGAGCTGAAAAGGAGTCCGGCTTTCCAATCAGGAAGCCCAGCTAAGAGTAAACCAATACCAATACCAGGATCCATCATCGTCCTGGTATCAAATTGGACGCATGGTGACCAATCTCTCTCTGATCCACAAGGGTGACGACCTGGAGCAGATTTTGGCCAGGCTGATCTCGGACTCCAGGGAACCACAGTGGTTAAACCAGTAAACCTCCGAAAAAATAGAGGTTATGCTAGAGCCCAATCAGTGAGGACGGGGCATAAAGTATTCAAGTATTATTATCTTTATTATTATTACTGCGCTGCTTACTTATAAATATTTGTACGAATTGTGGACGAGTCCCTTGATTCGTCTATGTCGCCCACTCAAGTGGGATATGAAGTCAAAACGAAAAATATTCAACCATATTATTCGAGCTTATAATCGCTTATCACATTTACCGTCCAAAATCAGCCGAACCAGCGTCATGGAAAACTCCTCGGACCTCTCGGTAAATCAACTTTTTAACAGTCTCGACAGCCATGGTTTGGGAAAATATTTAGTGACCAAATATGGGAAGAAAATACCTTCGAATAATTTACTCTTCCACAACAACGGAATTTTGTGTGAGGATAAATTTGTATCTAGTTGGTTCCCAAAATATTTAGCAACAGCTCTTATTTGCAACAATAAAGTTACGATCGCAATCTTAACCCTTTTATTTACTGCCTTTTTCTTTTTAATGGCAGGGTACGTTGCGAAATATAACTCGTATATAATGCTGAGATATTTGCAAAACTCCGGACCGCAGGTGTATGCGGTGGGGAACGAACACGCACTATTGTCCTTATTACCGGGGATACGAGTACCGTCCGAATGAAGAATCTCACTCGGCGGTCTATACAAGACGGGTAGTTCATAGATTCCTGCTCCCAGCATGATTTATATACTTCGGGTGGGTAATGCGTCCTGTAGCAGTCAGTACTTCATTTGCTGGCACGTAGAGTGACAAACAATGTCATAAAGACATATGGAAAATCGTGCAGAAAATTATTGATTATTGTCACCGAGTTCCAATAAAAGTCGATTCTCGAGATATTTTTTGCAACGCTTCGTACCAGCAAGTGAAGTGCCGACAGCTACAGGACGGATTGTCCGCCCAAAGTATGTCATGCTAGAAGCGGGAGTGGAGGCACCACCGACTGAGATTCTTTATTCGACCGGTGCTTGCCGCGATGAAGTCAACTCATACGAAAACGATCAGCTGTGGAACATTGACTGGGATCAAAGCGACTCTGAGGAAGGCAAAGACGCCGAAACGCTTGCCGAATAAGAGTTTGTAGCAACGAACAGATTTATTCTTAGAGGAAACAAAAAGGTGAGCGGGAACGCGGCCTGCGAATAGAATACAGTCAGAAGAGGCTGCATAAATTACCTTAGAGAAACTGACGACAATAGGAAAATCGCAATCGAGCATGCGATACTGTTTGCGTCAGTACTGTTTGATAAGGTCTGAAGTGACGAGCAAAACACACAAATGGTGCTGGAAATGTCAACAGAATCTTTTACGAAAACAGTTAGCATGGCGTATAACTGATATTGCTGGTCCCAGATTGGATCGACAAACTACACGTTTCTGAAAACCAGTTTCGAAAAGGTTACCACAAAACCGATATTAAAAGCTCATTACTCTACAGTTGCGGAAGATTAAAGGATGTTAAGCGAAACAGACGTTCCAAATTTTCACGTGGGTCTTGAAGAGAGTTATCAAACTTGAGGACATGAAACGTCTCAGCTAATAGTAAATCAGCACTTCAAACTCTTTCTGCTACTCAGACAGTAGCGACACGACAACAACTCGTTATGAGTCGCCAAGGTGGGACCTTTATGTGACGAAAACCAAAGACATCCTCTTCCAGTTTGTTCTAGATACCAGTGCACCTGTCTAAAGCAACAAAGACCTATTGATGGTCTATACACGACAGTTAGCGCTGTCCGTCCAGCAACCTAGCCAACATTTCACGTTTGCTTATCTCAGTGAACAACAATGAGCAACAGTGTGGACAGTTTCCTCTCCCTTCCTAACAATACCCTCAACCCATAAAAAGTGCGCTTCGGTGTCAGATCAGTCATTTGACCAATGACATTTTCCAAAACACAATATTAATGTTAAATAATATCGAGACAAATCCAATATTGAATTCTCTGCAATTGTCCTAGATTGGAGGCGCCCTGCAACACACGCGTGGAATCGATCCCCGCGCCCATGGCCCAGCAAGCCTTCCATCCCTCCGGGTCAGAAATTGGTACCAGACTTGTCTTAGAGGATAGCAGGACAAGCTCGAAACATCGGTAGGCCACCGCGAGTCATTATAAAGCCCAAATATGCATTCAATCACCTCCAAACGATGCTTAATGAAGTCGAATGCATGGCGCATCCCTCAGGGATTGATCAACGCCTAGAGCTTTATCCTTTATCCTTTTATCCTAGACTAATGTATTGTTGGGATGCAACGAGGTTGGTAACAATTACTGTTGTTGCTGTGATTCGGTGGCTGACGTTTCGGCGACCTCGCCTCCTTCGAAGCTTAGAAGTATTTTACACAACATTATCCATATGATAACGTGAACTAGCAGTGGCACTAATGAAGATCTGGTATATAAATGAATGCCATTTCGTTTAAAAACTACTCAACGCTTTTTTTCACTTACATGATCTTATAAACTGATCTTCTTAAGCTGACGCGAGGCTGGTACAGGTCTTCGTTGTCGTTGTTATTTTTGACATTATTGGTCGATGGCTGACGTTTACGCGACTCCGCCTTCCTCAGAGCCTGGACGTATTTTAGATTAGAATATTTTTATTATTCGGTGGAAAAAAAGGTTAAAGTATTAATGAAGATCAAACTTTCAAGTAGACGCCATATTGAACAGAAAGGCCACTCACCTTGATGTTACGTGCGGGACTGGCCCACACGTAACGTGGAGTCCCGAGCAAGACACGCCCCAGGGTCAAAATATCATTTTGAAATAGGGCGCCAGGTCACGCGTGATAGTGAGGCATTCGTCCTTCCGGTTCATTTTGGATTTTTGGAATTTATACAAAACACCTCAAGAGTTTTGCGCGTTGATGTTTTTGATTCCTGCGCTAGGATCCGTACATTCACTTCAAAATCATCGCCGTTGTGCTTTTGTGCCCTATGCGTACCTAGAGAGGTGTTTAAACGGATTTTAGCTTTTCCATCTAGATGTTCTTTTATGCGGACACAAAGTGGTCTACCCGTTTCCCCGATATATTCCTCGCCGCATGCATTACATGAGATCAAGTATATTATACCTAAACTCATACAATCCCCGTCTCTCCCGTTGGGACAGATCGAACAGTATTCTGAGGTGCACAAACGACCGTAGAGACGGTTGCAAACTAACTCCCAGCGTAGTACTTGTAAGAGACGTATTGTCATTGAGACAGAAAATGGTCTTAATGCGACAAAAAACCCACTTTCTACGTCGCTGCTTAAAATATCGAATTATTCCCAACTTTATAAAACGTAGGGAATTATACGAAGTATGCGGCTTACCGGAGAGCTCTCAACAAGTGCTGAGCAACGAAATAAAACTGCTACGCATTTCATTGCGGTGCACACAAAACGGAATGTTTTCACTATTAAACAAATTTGTTTACAAAGAATACCATTGTGCTCAACATTTGGAGAGGAGTCTTTGGAAGAGAATAGTAGCTGGGTCTAAATCGGTATGCGAAAGAATCGGTCCGATATTAAGAGCAAGTTAAGGAAAAGTTTGAAGATCTATCACGCCGCTCGAAAAGGTCAAATGAAAGGACCACCGCTGGTCAAGTCCCAAGTAAAAGCCCTGAAATAGACTGCACACCAAGAACATCCAGGGTTACTGTGCTAGGAGGTATAACGCTTCCGGAAAATGTACGTTCCTTGTTAGAATTGGGTCCGAGTTTTGCACCTAGTCAACCCATTTCTAAACCAATCCTGCGCAGGATCACGTGTAGTCTACATGAACTTCAAGATCAGCTAGGTTACAGAATTAGGCTAGAAGGGTTAGGCAAGGTAGTACCAAAGAGGGAGGAACAATACCCTTTCCCCGAACTTTCTTTAAACAAGAGCTACCAAATAGCGATATTGACCCTACATTTCGTTTATTTTTGGACGAAATTCTCCGCATACTTAATCACTACCAAAAACGAAAAAGAAGCTCGAACCTCACAAACCAACAAAAATGTGGTATGCGCCAGGTTAGAGAGCTTTTGAATTCAAAATCTGTTAGTCTTTCTATTTGGAATAAACGTGGACAATTTGTAGTTTCTCCTAGTCAGTTGGATATTAGGATGACAGAGGAGCACCTCAATGATGTTTCTCTCTATCGAACATCCTCTGAAAAGGAATATAGAAATCAATACCGAAAATAAAATCAAGAATGGAATAGCACGGCAAAGGCTGCGGGCTTAGAGCCTTCAGTCATTTCTCGACTTAAGAACGAACAACCGATCTGCCCTGTCCTTTACTTGCTTATTGAAACACATAAGCTTACTTCAACTGATGATATTACGTCAACGAACCCATCATCATATAAAGTTAGTCCTATCATCAGTTGTATAGGCAGCCCAACGGATAGAATAACGTGGTTCCTAAACCTTATCCTAACCCAGCTGCTAAAATTCACTCCAACTTATCCACTTAATACTAAAATATTTCTAGACCACCTAAGGCGCGTGCAACCAAACAACACGCATGTAATGGAGTCATTCGATGTTACGTCGCTTTATACCAACGTGTCCAATGACTCTGCAATGCAAACCATTCTCGAGTTGCTCGTAGAGCATGAAAAGCAAATAAAAATGTACGGCTTGTCGATTGCGCAACTAATGACTGTCTTAAAATAGTGTCTTAGTGATTCTCTTTAAGCTACCCTTCATATCAAATGAAGTAAGTCACGCCATTAAAAAGTGCTTAAGAAAAAGTGGTCTTGAAAATTATGTAACGATTATTGACATCCTACCCAATACCCTACGCCGTCAGTCAGTTCGAAACCGTCTCTATGGTCGTTTGTGCAGCTCAGGAAAATGTATGATCTGTCCTAACGGGAGAGACGGGGATTGTATGAGTTTAGGTATAATATACTTGATCTCATGTAATGCATGCGGCGAGGAATATACCGGGGAAACGGGTAGACCACTTTGTGTCCGCATAAAAGAACATCTAGATGGAAAAGCTAAAATCTGTCTAAACACCCCTCTAGGTACGCATAGGGCACAAAAGCACAACGGCGATGATTTTGAAGTGACTGCGCGGATCCTAGCGCAAGAATCAAAAACATCAACGCGTAAAACTCTTGAGGCGTTTTGGATAAATTTCAAAAAATCAAAGATGAACCGAAAAGACGAGTGCCTCACTATCACGCGTGACCTGGCGCCCTATTTCAAAATGATATTTTGACCTCGGGTGTGTCTCTTGCTCGCGACCCCACGTGAACTACGTGTGGGCCAGTCCCACACGTAACATCAAGGTGAGTGGCCTTTCTGTCCAATATGGCGTCTATTTGAATGTTTGATTTTCATTAATACTTTAACCTTTTTTTTCACCGAATAATAAAAATATTCTAATATAAAATACGTCCAGCCCCTGAGGAAGGCGAAGTCGCCGAAACGTCAGCCATTGACCAACAATATCAAAAACAACGACATCGACAAGGAAGACCTGTACCAACCTCGCGTCAGCTTAAGAAGATCAGTTTATGAGATCATGTAAATAAGTATATCAACTATCTATGCCGAGGTTTATAGAAAGTCGGTCTTTCGACTTACTCATCGTTTCATTAAGTGTGAGACCACCTGCGTGCTGTTCACGTAGAATGATGAGCAAAACCCACCTAAACCAAAAAATAATTTTCAAAAGAAAATAAATATGTATGGCTTGTCGATTGAGTAACAAATGACTCTCATGAAACAATGCCCTAGTTGATCTTTCTTTCTGTGATTGGGAAGATATTTGGCAAAAATCAGAGGATTGTCCATGGGAAAGCTATTAGCATCAAGGTTTGCCACCGCCTTTATGTCTAAGGGGGAACTGTTCCCGAAGACCGATCGTTACTCTACTGTCGACATACAGACGATCGACGTGCATCGGCTGTTCCACACAAAAACAAATGAACAACTGCTTTAAACAGTTAAATAGGCAGTTGAATTATACAAAATCTACATGAGATACCAACCGGGAACTGACTTCCTTTTTTAGACACCCAAATAACGCTTTCATAGTTTGGCTATACCACAAAATGGTTTCAAAACCAGGTAGTAAAAACATACTTGTGTGCTCACTACCTCTTCACCCATCCTTCATAAATTAAAGGAGCACTTGTCAAAACAGATTATAAACAACTGAAAATGTGTCCTCCTGAGAAGAGAAAAGGAAGGAATCGTTAAACTTGGCACGTAAAATAACCATTTCAATGGCTAAAGCAGTGCCCACTCGGGTCAAATAAAGGTAGAGTTATTCCCCAAAATAATTTTTCAAACCTGGTTAATTTTTCTTTCAAGCTACTCTTCATATCAAATGGAATAAGTTACATCATTAAAAGTTGTCCAAAAAGAAATGGTCTTGAAATTATTGAACTCCAACCTAATACCACACGCCGCTAATAAACCCTATAACCGCTTCTGTGATCGCGCGTGCAGCTCAGAAAGTTGTGTAATCCGACCTAACGGCATACCAAGTATTCCATGAGTTCAGGTACAATATATTATAAATGATCTTATGTAAGGCATGCGGTGAGGAATGTAGAGGGGAAATAGATAGACCGTTTTGTGTCCGTATTAAAGAACATCTAGATTGGAGACTTAAAAATCGCTAAAGTACAGCTGTAGTAGGTACACATAGGGCAGAAAAGCACAATGGTGATGATTTTAAAGTGAGGATCCTCGTGCACGAATCAAAAACGTCAACGTGTAAGAGTCTTGAGACGGTTTCGATAAATCTCAAAAGTCCAAAAACGAACCGGAAAATAGGGAGAGAGAGAAAGAGAGAAAGAGTTCTATAAAAGCTTTTAAAATAAGGAACAGCTCAACCGGGAACAAACCAACCTCGGTGATCCCGAAGCCAGAAAAACTGGTTGTTCCTTGCTGAGTGATGGAACAAGTTGTACCACACCTACGACAACCAGACAGCCTTTTCAGCTCCAACATTCACGAATTCCAAAGGTTGAAATCATATCAAATTATGAGCCCTTGCCCTGCAAGATTAAAAAGCAACTAGACCGATATACACCTCCTTAAAAGATCCTTACTATTCAGACAGCATAGATTAAATCACGAAATGTCGGTGGCGAAATCCGTTGTCGTATATTCTTTTCTTATCCATTATGTGAGCGCAAAAGAGAGTTCTATCGCCTCGCCTAGTCACCCTCTGTCCTCTCGACTTGCTTTAAGGGAAAGCCACCATGATCAGTTACTTGCGAGCTTGTGCAGCTAACTTGGTTGATTGGATGTATCTTACGATCAGTTGCATGAAGTGGTTGGCAAAGAAAAGTCTTAAAAACATGTTGTCAACGATTTAATGTCCAAACAAAACCAGTGGAAATAAATAACCAGAAAACCTGGAACAGGAGCTCAAAATAGGAAGGAAACCGTCTCATTGGGATCCTTTCAGCTGTGTTCACTCGTTGGAGATTCGATTTTTGAGAAGAAGAACACATTTTAGTGTATGTTGAATTAGCATAGTGATACGACACAAAAGATGATACCTGCAGTATTACAGGAACAAAATCAGGCCTTCTCAAAATCTCAGTAGCGTTTACTCTGGGCGGGGTGAGATTAACGTGTTCTCCACGCACAGATTTGATTCACCATTGTGGTGGAGAAAATCACTCTCATAACTCACGAATAAAAACACAAGTGACGCGGAGTATGATGAAAATATTCCAGATGCAATATTTTCTATTACTGCTAGAACAAAAAGTATTCTAAAAATATTACGACTTCTTCGCTAAAATAATCAAACCCTGGACTGAATATCCCATAGCTGTTCAATCAAAAAGTTCACGTGGCATCCACCACAACCAACGATCCAGTGGATTGATTTGAATGAGCAGATATATGAAAGTAAAACCTGCTGCAACACGTCCAAGACGACAGAAGATCGTTGCGGAGAAGGGCTTAAAGCGGAGCAGAAAAAGAAGTGCTTGAACCAGAATTACTCTGAACAATTTGCCGCTGTATTCCATGCAAATATGTTTTGTTTTTAACCTTGATGAATAAAAACATGATCACTGCAACCTCGCTCCATTCCTGTTCGGCCACAACATTTCCAGAGCAAGAATTCCACCTGAGGAAAGCGCAACTCAGAAGCTTTCCTCTGACAGTGCTGTTGCAATAAAGAACATGAACAAGTTACAATTCTAGGGCCAAACAATCTCATATTTTGACTTTTAGACGAAAATCGCGAACTAAACACATTTATTGCAGCCATTATAACGCTAAGCCTTCAGAAATAAGACGAAAGTCTTCGATGAAGAATACTAGATTGACGTAACTGGAGCACGGCTGTTCTTCGTCTAGTGTTCTGTCAATCCTGTTTAGGATGACTCGAGTGAAAAGTTTGTAGACGACAAACAGTAAGCAGATTGCGCGATAGTTGCCGATATCGTGTAGGTCACCCTTCTTGAACAATAACACGGTCTTGCTGGTCTTCCACTGAGTAGGGACCTTGCATTCAGACAGGTAACGTGTGAAGAGGCGAGCCAGTGTGTTTATGAGGACTGGTGGAACTCTTATTCTGACCGGACCTTTTGTTTTTCGATTTTCCACGGACGAAATACTGTGTCGAATTTAGGGAAGGAGAGCCGGTGGTACGACATATTCAGCCTCCTTTATTTCATATGAAAGCAGGAGAACGAGGCTGTTGAAGAGATCTGAGTAGTAATCGTGAATGCTTTGCTCCACTATTTTCTGGAAGCTGTAATCGTTCCGTCAGGACGATGGAGTGCACTTATCAACGTTTTTTTTTAATTAGCGAAGCTTCGGTGAGCCTTGTTTTGCAGCTTCGACCATAACTGCGGCTCTTCTGTCTCTAAGATATTCTTTCCATTTGGTGACTCCCTTGTCCATCATTGAGGGTGGGGCTTCTGGAATTGCGAGTTACCATGAATGGTCTTGGTCGTCATGGTAAACCCAAATAGCCGGTAACCGTGCTCTTTCCATTCTAATCTGTGCGTCTCAACGTGACGTTCTTCAGACGTTATTCTGGGTACAGTTTTAGGGTTACAATCTCCAATCATGCCTTCAGAAAATATATGGTCGTTCTTGTTGAACTTCTTCAAATTCATATCGAACAGAAGACAGTCAAAGCCGGTATTGATCCACATCCCTTGAGTAGTAAACGTCCGATCTGGGCTGTTAGTTGGTCGAGCGGGTCGATATTTATGGCCAGACTAGAGAACGTCGAGAACGTCGACGCTGCAGAATTCTCTATTGTCGCATGATCCGAGGAACGGCTCTTCTCGTCTCATAGACGGCGTTGAATGGGTGGCTTCCTCTCATCTTGGCCAGTCCGATGATGTCGTAGCTTATCCTTCTAGTCTGTATGATCAAGTTTTCTGTGGAGAACATGCAAGTGCGTGCATTATAGGTACAAATAGTCACCTTAGCCGTTTGCGATTTAGGCCGTGCAAAATGGCCCTGAGATTTTAGCATCCTCTTCATACTTGTCCTGTCCATGGCTGCCGAATCAGGTGCTCCTTAATGGTCTAGTGAATGACGCTCGTTCATGTTAGCGTGCTTAGGTATTTGATTCACATATATGACTCGCTGAACTCTGAACGTGAGAGATGAGTGCACTCACGAGTAGCTTGGCAGTGTCTCGCAAAGTAGACAGAAAGCATACTTGTTGGAGGCGACTCCTAACCATTTCCTTTATACTTCGCTGCCGATTAATTACAGGTTTTGGCCGAATTTACTCGTAGAATACAGTTCGCGTAAACGAGAACACACCCACGCGTACAACGCCGTCGTAATTGCAGAAGGTATGTGCCAAATCGGCGTAGCAGAAAAAGTGGAATTCATCCCCTAGATCCACTTGTTTCTTGGAGAAGCATAAGGTCGCGCTTCGCCCGCGATTAACCCCCTATCCGCCAACTGGGTGCGGGCCACGTTTCCTTGCGACTAACCGGCATGAAATTCCTCTGAGGGAGATCCATGGATGGCGAATAATCCAAAAGAAAATTCGGAGTACGAAAAATTTTTTGAATTACGGAGATGTCTTACGTGTATATACGTGTACTGAACATGGGAAACAACGAAAACGAGCGGTTGTGAGGAAATAGAGAAACATGAGCGGCACATGCAGTTTTGAATGTTATCACCGATCAAGAAACGGATCTAGAGGCTTGCACTCACTTCTTTACTCGACAATTCCTCAAACGTTTGCCTAGGCAACTGAAACCTGGGTTGACATTTCAACCACTTCGAGAATCTACAAAAAACTCACGTTAAAAAATAATTGATGAAAAAGATGAAGCGTCAACTTTGCTGGGTGTAAGTGTTCTCATACAACACCTAGTTGGTGAACAATCTGGAATTTATAACAGATCTTACACGGAATTGTACTGATGTTGTCATGTCGAAACATTTTGGATGTAGGAACGGGTGGCGCAGTTGTAGTTATCATCAAAGGAGCTAGGTTGATCGACCCCTACCCCCCCCCCTGGCTAACCAAATCCCTCATCCCTCAAGATTAAACAACTGGTACCAGCCTTGTCTGGAAGCAATTCACTTTTTTCAGTCTAAGTGGGAACACCACAGAATGACTATCCCAGGACTCGAGGAGAATCAATTCAACCAGCATTCAAAAGTTTTGATAAAAAAGGATAAAAAGCTCTCGGGGTTGATCAATCCCTGAGGAATGCGCCATGCATTCGACTTTATTAAGCTTCGTTGGAAGTGATTGAATGTATATCTGCTCTTTACAATGACTCGTGGTGGCCTACCGATGTATCGAGCCAATGCTGCTATCCTCCCAAACAAGCCTGGTACCAATTTACCGAACCCTGAGGGATGGAAGGTTTGGTGGCTCATGGGCGTTGGGAACGATTTTACGTGTGTAACGCAGGGGCGCCTCCAACCACTGGGCGACACGCGCCCTAAAAAGTTTGAAATTCTGAAAAGTTTTGATAAGGTGACAAAACCCTCAGGCAGAAGCCGAAGCCACACGCGAAAAGCTCGAAGGTCTCTGTGCATGATGTGTGAGAGATTGCAAATCAAATGCAAAATGTGCCTGAATCCCATGCTAGATGTGAAGACGACTTGTGTAAAGTAAAAGTAGAAAACACGTAAATGCAGTTCATTTAGCTGGAAACTGCAGAATAGTTGAAAAAAAGAATGCACGCATCCTTAATTCGGACCTCTCGTAATGGTTGATTCTCAGTAGTTTTCAAGGACGAGCATCATTTGATCTCTGCGCGGATAATCAATACCTTCTTTAGATTGTTCAGGTTGGGCGAGGCATCATGAAAGTTCACTCGGCTAACGTTTCGATACAGACAAAGTATTTATTGCCTATGTGCTAGCTGATATAACACCGATCACTGCAGGATAGGTTGTCTACGTAAACGGAAATCACAACCACATGCCGACCAGCATCAAAAAGTCGTGTATTCATCTAGAAGAACAATGAAAATGGTGAAAATTGAAATATGGGCAAAAATTCCAGTCGAATGACTTTTGATCAATCCCTGAGGAATGCGCCATGCATTCGACTTCATTAAGCATCGTTTGGAGGTGATTGAATGCATATCTGGCCTTTACAATAACTCGCGGTGGCCTACCGATATACCAAGCCGGTGCTGCTATCCTCCCAGACAAGTCTGGTACCAGTTTTCCGACCCCGGAGGGATGAAAGGCTTGGTGGGCTATGGGCACCGGGATCAATTCCACATATGTGTTGCACGGTACCTCCAACCACTGAGCTACACGCACCCTACGCGCTTATGGAGTGTTAAAAAAACCAATAACCAAGGCTAAATTCGATAACCGCTGAAGCGAAAAGGAGAATATGGAAGCAGATTAAGAGTTATTAAGCTGGCCACAAGCATCGTGATGCAGCTAGTGCAGTGTACTACAGTTCCAATAAAAGTATTATGACTGAAGACGATTTAAGCACTGAGAATCTGAACCATTCTGGGGCAAATAGAAGTGTACATGGTGATGCTGTAGCAGAAAATCTTAAAGCATAAGCAACTGCCCGCAGAAAAAATGATGATGGAAATAACTTACTGTAGCCTCTTTTATTTTTGTAAAATTGGAAAACCGGAGTGAAGGTGTTGACACGAAGAGTTTGAGAACTGTTTAAGAAGTCTTTAAAACAATGAAAACTCCTAGCTGAAAAGAGCTACCGGCTTGGTTGGAGATTACTCGCCATTGAAATTATTGGCAGATGTAGGCAATAATTGCGCTGACCAGTTTTTTGTGGTATTCGGAACAATGAACTATAGGAATTCACAAGAGTAGGAAGAAAAACTCTAGAGGTCATCTCACTTAAAATAGGTTGGTGGCCACTCGCCGATGTCAGATTATGTTAATGAAAGTTATTATAGAAGTGGTAAGTCGATGTACTAATGTTTAACACGATGAAGAGTTTTTGATTCAAGAATTAACGTGGCGTTTAACGCATAACATCCGACGTGCTGATTTTTCCGCAGAACATAGATTCGTTATATGGGGATCTCTCTATCGCTTTCATTGCATATACATTTTTTGTCAAATACTCTCCCAATTTCAGCACATGACGGACGGTGTGCATTGTATACAATCACACGTGGCGGAAAGTTACTGCGGGCTCCAACTTCAATTGCATTTGTCTCAATTTGCACAGAGCTTTATTTTTATTTACTTGCTGTAAATGACACTTAGAAATAAAAACTGGAAACGGAATTTTATATTTTAGAGTTTCCAATGTAAACGCACCACTACCAAAAACATGCGATGCATTGGGGAACACCATAATGCCCTGTTCCAGGCGAAACCCCACTTATTTAACGCTTCACTAGTTCACCCAAAACTGGGAAAAGTACATTTCATAAGCTCCATAAAACTACGATTACATCATGATAGGATAGAAGAACTTGTTCTTGTAGGAAAAGTTGTATGGATTCTAGAAGTTATCACTTGCTAAAATCCATTACAGGCTAAGATATATTTGTTAAAAGTTGAGAGCGGCTGTAATTTTCACGCCGAATGCATTACAGTCAATACATGTTAGACGATGTATACCAAAGAGCTGCTAAGCACTTATAGAAAACGTTGTGAGAATTTGTAACAAAAAATAAACTTAACTACATTCCTGGACATCGGAAATGTCAACAATTTAAACGGACGGTCCCTTTCTTGCAATTTTGCCGATTGCTTCACGAATAACTTAACTTCTTCGAAATTAAGCACAGGCGAGTAACATGTAACGAGAACAGCGTGGGTATGCTAGTCATAGAATGCTGAGCAGCGTGAATGTCTTGACAAAGTTGAGGATAGGACGTGGCTTGTTCGACGATGGAAAAACAGCTCACGAAAACGGAAACGAAAATAGTGACTCGCACATTCAGAGCAATTTCTCGCGGTGGCGGAACTTTCCGACCTATGTACCTCAAGTGCTTTTTGCCTTCTGCTCTCAATTCTGCATTATTCGACTTCGTCTCACTTTAAATGTATACTAAACTCATTTCACGACAAATATCATTTATATCCTACAAACGTATGATATGGCGCCAATAAGACTCCTAATTTATTGCAGGTGTATTTCTTCTGTTGATGAGAAAAATCGATAGTTTGGGTTTTTGCACTGCAGTGCATTGGGAGCCGGAGTTTTGCAAATATCTCAGCATCATTGTGGTTGTATCACACATAATACCCTGCGTGAAAAATTCTAATAAGCAGTAAATAAAACTTAACATTGTGATTTCGACTACACCCCAGCTTAACTGGGTTCATTGCCAGTTGGGGGTCCCTAGCTCAATCGCGTTGAAGAGTGATTGCTGATGGCGCTTATCAATAAGACTAGCTGGGAGATAGGCGAAACGGAGGACCCGCATGGTGGGGCCGAAAATAAATATATTTATCAACCTCGTGCAAGCTTATCAAGAAAGAATACATATCTCAGCATTGTTGAAGTTATATTTCGCAATATACCCTGCCATTAAAAAGAGTAGGAAGAAAATAATAAGTTAAAATTGTGATTACGGAAGAGCTCCTAAAAGAAGTTGGAGCCCAATAAGTTAATTCTTGAAGGACTACGGTGACGACTGAGCGTACAACTTGGCATCCACCCTGGCGTAGGGAGCATTCATTGAGAACGTAATTCTTGACGTTAATAAAGTTAACCATGATGTCTTAGCACAAGTCAACAGCGGAATACAAGCCCACTAATACACTGCTTATGGAATTGGGAAAAAATTGTTCCTACCCACATTCGGCAGCAAAAGAATGACTGAATTTGCGGTTTTTTAATCAAGAACTGTCCGTAGTCCATAACTTCATCCGGGCTTCTTGATTTTCACCATTTATATCGGTCTTCTGCTTAAATGACATCGTTGCACTTTATATGGACATAGAGGAATCATTTGAGGTCATAGATTTCGCATAGTTACTTACCATCGAGTGCTTCAATGCAGGATTTGAGTTCAGAGAAACATTCGGAGAACTTCATACTAAAGCTAATTAATTACCATGTAGTCCGTGCCACTTAGCAATGCATGTGCAGCAGTAATTTTCCTTTCACTCGAAGAATGAACTTCTATGAAAGAGGTGGACTGCGAACACTAACCTAACAGTGCGGCTTCTTGTTTCCTCCCAACCTCTGATTCTAAACTTTTTGACCTTATGAGAAATTGAAGGACTTTTCGCTTGGAATCACCACCAGAAACTTATCTTACAACCTTACCATAGTTGAATAATATTTGGCTTGTTCTCATTAACTAAGATGTTCGTCACTGGCCGCTGATAATGCCGACTCTTTCTTTATTAACAGAGATGTAAAATGCGGAAAATAACCTAGTGGCGTGATTGAGTGGAGTCTCACTTGTAACCACATGGTTCTGAACAAGGCGAAATCGCCGAAACGTCAGCCATCGACAAACAACACCAACAAGAACAACAACGACAACGGGAACTTATACCAACCTCTCACCAGCTTAACAAAATCAGCTTATAGAACCATAGGAATAAATATATCAACTAATTATCCCGAGATTTATAGAAAGTCGGTCCCTTGAATTATAAGGTGATTAATAGTTACATATTTCTGAAATCCTTCCTTTCAAAATTAGATATGGTAATTTTCCATCTTAGGGTACCTAGAATGTTAACTACTTCAACGTCAATCAAGAGGTCTGCTTAATCCAAAACGTTGTTTGCTTAACTCTCATTACGAAAACGGATGAATGTAGCTTCAAGGAAACTCCTAACTTGTTCCTTACTTTCCAACACTGTACCAAAAAAGCTGGAAAAAGAAAGAGCACTAGCAAAGCACAGCTTCCATGATAGGCGACATTCACCGGGAATTCGCTAGTTATTGGACAGTGAAGTCGTCCACCAGCGTTTAGGCGGAGCTGTGCCCTCATCCAAGAAGGTAATGAAGAGAAAAGTCCACAGCCTTTGCTCCAATCTCTTTTACGGAGACGTTTGCAGAACCCAATATTATCTAAGAAATGTGCCACATTGCTTCGTTAGCAAGAACTTGTTTAGAACTCGAATCAACCAGATGGAGGTCAATATCCGAACGTTCACTAGCGAAGTATAACTCCAGTGATGTCTATATATTTGTAAAACTCCACACCGCAGACTTTCATGTTTTTATTGTCCTTCTGGCTCCATTTTTCACACCCGAGTAGCTATGAAGTACCATAAAAGTGAAAAATCAGTAGGGTGGTATTCTCGTAGGTCTATATGAAATCGACAATCAATTTACAAGTTGACAGCAATCTATTCGGCGAAACACCTCCATAACCAAATAAAGAAAGCGCTAAACCAAGATTTCAATCACATTGAAAAAAAATCTTGGTTTAGCGTTTTCTCTGTTTGGTTATGGAGGTGTTTGGCCGAATAGATTGCTGTCAACTTGACCTTTCCAGGCTCTGAGGAAGGCGAAATCCGCCGAGACGTCAGCTTATTCGTAAATAAAGGATAAAAATAACACTTTGCGTTTCCTCAACTAGAACACGAAGAATTACTTGATCAATGCCGAGGTTAATAGAAAGTCGGTCGTGGGAATCAATTCAAAGTCTACTTGCTAATTGCAGTCCATACACCCAGTTTTGGATTACCTGAACGGCACTGGAAAAGCAAACGTTAAATGGAGTATAATCATTTGTACGAGAAAAGTTCAGAGAATTAGGTCCGGAAGTCATATAGTATGAAGGCGCTTACATAAAGCATTTGGAGATGTAGCTGTGGAAAACATCGCTGTCTGACGATATCGTCAATGCGTGAAATCCTTTCGATTTTCTTACAGAAACGTAAGAATCGCCAAAGGAAAACAGGCATTCTCACCCAAAGTATACAGAAAAGGAACAGTACCATGGGCGACCTTTAACAAATTAACCAGAAGTCCGCGCTCATTTTTTCGACTAATGGTCTTCGTGCTCTATTATACAACAGAGGTATAGGCTGATACTTGAACCACGTAAAAAACTCTGCCCATCAACCACAGAGCAGTTGAACGGTTTCTTCTGAAATTTAGCCGGCACTCACGTCTACCTGGATTGCGCATCTCAGATCTAGGAAGCTATCCCACTTTCGAGATCTAGAAGTAGATCGATAACAAAGCACATGATCTTCAACATAATAAGAAAGAGAGCTGAAAGAACACAACCGATAAGTGGGGGCTCTAAAAGAATGCAGAAGTCCTTTCAGACGACTACCCTAACGAAAGATGGAGACGTTCTTGGCTCACGTAAGCTGTTTGTTTTCGCAGATGCTAAAACTTGGCAACCGAACGTGCCTCGCGAACTTCTCTGTATTCGAAGCAAAGTATTTCCATGGAAAACGAAGAAACAAGGGGATGAAAAATGTACGAAATCCCAAACTAATCATGAAGAAGGATCATCCACATATCCAAGCTATGAACTTTTTTCTTTGAAGTTTTTATTTCGTACTTTGTAGAATTCTGTCAAAAAAATGTCCTGCTTGCATCAGATTCCGCTTGTTCAGTCAATTTGCTTTTTACGATAGCAGAAAGTGGAAGGAAACAGATTTATGGTGAAACGAAGCGTAGTGTTTCATGGTGACTTATTGTATCAATTAAAGTAGTGTCTTGTCACTAAAAATATGGAGATTTTAACACCTGCGTAGTGACTTGACCTCTATAGGAAACATTTGTTAAGTGATACCACGTCCGATATGAACACTCCAAAGGCCATTCTGTTTTCGATGCCCTATTCCTGGTGTACGGGACTGCCTTCTTGCAACATTTGTAACCAAGCGGTAGCTCATTGGACTTAGATCGTGCGGGTCAAGAGGGAAATCTGTGTTTTGCAGTGACCATCATCCCAATTCTAATCTTTATAATGAATCATAATTATCGTGCGAAATGGGAGGGTTTAACAAATACAGAAATAGACTAAGTATAGGCTCCACGACACTTCCAGCAACTAACAATGACATGTTTATTTGGCGGAAAGCAGGAACATACAGTAAATTGTAGCATATACGCCGCTTATACTCACAGCGCAATAGAGCAAAGTCCCTTATATAATTCTGCGACCTTCTCAAGACGCCAAGTTGTTTCGCTATCGAAGTATCATCATATATTGTAGAAATTTCAGTACGTGCGTTAAAAGAAAATAAAAACCAAGGATAAAGCATTCGGCGTTGATACATCCCTGACGGATGTGCCATGAATTAGACTTTATTAAGCATTGCTCCTCTACGATAACTCGCGGTAGCTTAGCAATACATCCAGTCGGTGCTGCTGTCCTTCCAAGCAATTCTAGTACTATTTTGCCCACCCTAGAAGGATAGAAGGCATGATGAGCCTAGAGTGCGAGGTCGAGCCATGTGTATTTTATGGCGCCCCCGACCACTGTGCTACATGCGCCACATGTATTACAACATGAAATTAGGCTTTGATTATTGCAGCAGTAAAGCAGAATTAGGCGTCGTCGCGTAAGTGCTAATAGTTTCCTATTTAAATCCTGCGATTGGCTTTTTTTCCTACCCACGGTATTATTCAATAAATTACCGTTTTCTTGATGAGCAGGCACAATGATTGTTACTACATTATATTCACGATGCCTAACGTTTAGACGGATTCCATCTTCTTCAGAGCCTGGCAAGGTCAAGATGATGTGCAAAGTTTCATAGCTGTGGCAAATTCATACGACTGTTCTCTATAATTAGCGAAAATGAGTGGGGGATTTCTTGAAAAACAGTGAGTGTTTGGAGAAGCTGTTTTCAGTGCGAGTGAAATTTTGCTTTCGGGTTTTTCTACTTGGGTTGTGGAAGTATCTGGTTAGCTTGATCGCACGTCACTCTTTCTCTCTCGAGGCTCCGATAAAGTCGGAATCCACCGAATTCTAACTAATGTGAATAAATGTTATAGTAACAACTTCGTGTCTGCTCATTAAGAAAATGGTTCCGCACTTGGTTGACAAATTTTATTGTGGTAATGGAGATGTGTGCCTAAAGTTAATTTTTTCACCAATATGTGGCACATATTGTCGCATAGGATTCACTCAGTATTTCATGTCCTCTTTATGCGTGAGTTAGCAAAACGCCAAATGTTGAAAAATTGTTCACACTGACAGCATCACTTCCAAATATAGTAAGGATCTTTCTTAGTGAGCGAAATGTTTAAAGAAAACGTTCTCGACACATTGGAAATGATAGCCATTCTGTTCAGTTTGCAAACGTCCTTTCGAATATACCGCTCTCAAAAGCTGAACATCCCTCAGGTTGACCCTATGTATGAGAGAGGTACACGAAAAACAGCTGTATTGATTGACTCTCAATGACATTGGCATACTGTAGAACTGGATAATAACAACGACATTCGCTCTGCAATTACATCTACAATTACGATTTATCTGACATTAAAAGGAGACGACCGATGAAAGTTTCATTACTTATGCACTTTGAATGTTCCTAATTACTCTCAATAGGAAAACGTTGCGCCAATATGTTTATCATTCTTTTATCTTCTCTCGCTGAAATGTTTGTTCTCACTTGTTTTTCTTTTCAAGGGACCTTTCCACTTATTGAAATCGGAAGAAAATGGAAACCTCATTGTCTCAAACTTGCCTTCAAAACACTATATTACTTATTAGTTACTACATTGCTTATCAAGAAGCCTCCCTGAACTTTATGGGTTTTGAACTTCTAGTCTTTTTCTACGAGTTGGAACTTTAAAGTAACCTTTTGTTCAGTGTGTTTCATTGCCATTTTTTTTCGCCAGTTTCCCAAGCATGTCGTGTGTTGAATATTGGGTTAAATTGTCGTTAATTCCTTGTTGAACCTACCTTTTTTCTCTTTCTCTCTCTCTACCTCCCTCCCTCTCTCCCTCTACCCTTCTCTTTAAATTGGGCTATCTTTCACCTTTTCTCGTATTTCTTTTGGATTGATTTTATATTTACGAGAAAATCCACGAGGGTTTAGTTAACTATGATGGCATTACATTAGCGTTTGCATCAAGTTCATGATAGTCAGTCGGAGACCAGTACTACTGCGCACAGTTCTTGATCTGCAGTTTGTTTTTTATTTCTGAAAGGGGAAAAAAACCTAGTTAAGCATAACCAAAATGATTCTGAGATGTGAATAAAACTCGGGACCTTTGATGGGCTTCGAATACGCGATTGCCATTTTCGGAGGGTCAGGTGGTATAGCACAAATAGAGTTAAAACAAGGCTGACAGAAAAGCAAAGCGAGAGTTTCGCTTGGTGTGTTGGATAGCACATGAGCCCCGGAAAAAATGGTTAGAAACTCGATGTACGGCTGAGGCTCCGATTTTTGCTCATATCTCGGTATCATTAGGGCTATATTTCACATCATACCTTGCCATTGAAAATGACTAGACGAGAAATCAAAGTTGAAACATTATTTAAATATGCTGAAGATAAAACTGTCCACCACAAGTTTTCTGCTTCCATAAGCCAGAGGTTCCGTAAAAATGTTTTCGTGGTACCTTCTCATTTTAAAAAACCGCATATTTTTCTTTGATAGTCTAGGTACTACAATATTCAACGACACGCTTTTGTTTTGAGTGGTAAAACTTTTAGTCAGCTTTCACCCACTACTTTTCGGCTTCACCGTGGGGCGGGTCTTCAAGTTGGATGGGTGGGCGGAGTGAGCACTCACTTCAGCTATGCACGTCGTTCAGGCGACCATCGTATTCCTTCTAGTGATTGAAGTCGTAACTTTAGCACACGTTCACAAGTTTGTTTCTTTTCCATACATAAATGAAAAGCCAAAAAATATGATAACAAGGGCTGTCATAGCCACAAAATTGAAATGGAATGTGATCTCAGCCACATTGCTCAGGAAGCGTCGTAAATTACTCAAGGTAGTTTTCAATGAGCTAAATGCATTAGTGCCTTTATATAGTGCAATCAATGTACCCGTACTAAATATATATAAATCCTATGACCGACTTTCTTTTAACCTCAGCATTGATTGATAATTCGATGTTTTTCTTCAATAAGCAGACACGAGGTTATTATTATAGGATTTATTAGGATACAATAGCTGACGTTCCGGCGGTTTCGCCTTCTTCAAAGCCGTTTATTTGTTGTAAGTATTTAAGTTAGTTGATGGATAACAGCCGCACAGAGTAATACATGGACGATAACTGTGTCTGCGTCGGGTCATTGGATTAGCCTGAGGTATGGCGCCAGGTCGCGCGTGATGACAAGACACTCCTCCTTGCGGTTCATTTTTGAATTTTTGGAATTGATCCAAAACGCTTCGTGTTTAAATGAAGCTGTTTCTTATGCGAATACAAATTTATTTGTTAAGTTTTATCTGCTGGGGTTATGAAACTGTTTGGCTGGGTAGATCGCATCTCAATTTGACCTTTCCAGGCTCTGAAGAAAGCGAAACCGCCGAAACGTCAGCTGTTGTATCCTAATAAATCCTATAATAACAACCTCGTGTCTGCTCATTGAAGAAAAACATCGAATTATATATAAATCCCTCATCAGTTATGTAACCACATGACGTCTGGTATTTCGTCATTTCACCACGACTCCACAATTGGAAGAGAAACGGTCGACGACACAGGTGACAACGTCTCGCCAAAACAGCTATTCAGCTACCACGTGAACCTTGGATTTGAAGAAATGGAAGCGAGTGTCGATGACAGGCAGTCGGAACGTGTACAATGCACGTCGTTTCCACAAACGAACAACGAGAAGGATACGTATAGCACTCGATAGCACGAGCTTGAAGATCTCTTCCTGCGATAAAAAAGAAAGATAAGGAGAAAAAAAACAGATTAGTTCTCAGGGAAATTTGCAATTTATTTCAAACAAAAAACAGCTTTGAATAGATCTAATTTTCTATATCCCAACTGGAAAATGGGGAAATTAACTTCCGATGTAACAATTACAGAACTTAGGAGAAGAAAATGAGAATGCTGAGAGCACGCACGGCTTTGAATCCACAGTTCTTCAAAAGTCGTCAGCTATCAGGTTCCATTGAATGTCACGTATTTTTCTGATCTAAGGCCTTAATGAATCAATCATTAGTAGACGCTGATTCAGCGAAAGTTGAAAGTACCGTTCCAGCTCTCTTAAATACAACCGGAGTACATCAGCAGGAGGAGGTGTTCTTACCAGACGTATTATTCCTCAACTTTTTAGTTGCTACAGGATTTGAGAAGCTTCTTGCTGTCGGCTTTCTGTGCTCAACCTGTAGTGCACTTATGATAAGCAGATAAGAATTGGAAAAGATGCAGAAGTAGACCTAAACATCTCTGCTTCTGTTGGCTAATAATACTTTCCTCATTTTAGTTATTGACGTCGCTTAGTACTTAGTTCTCTATTTGGACAAGGCCCATCTCCATATGTTTTGCTAGTGCAGCTACTTCATCCTTTCGTTTCGTTGTATTGCAACCATCATACATGAAAGTGGTCGATTGTGTGGGTTCGGCTGCGAATTGGAGGCGTGATATCCTCTTCTTGTTTGGGAACACAGGGAGAGTGAAATTGCTCCTAGAATCAGGAGATAACTCTTCTTTGGCTATTTTCTCACCAAACCTTCGCCACAGGCTACAGTGTTAACGCGTTCTTAGTTGCCCATTGTGAATGAGGGGTGGTCTTCCACCTTCTTGCTGGAGTTCGTCCCCAACGACATCATTTCTGCGACCAGTTGACCGACCAGCTATAGGGGAAATGGCGTGTTCAGCTTTTTATGAACCAGTAGTGGAGAAAGTGACAAAGAAATAGAGCATTAGAGAACCACTGAAACAAAAATCAAGCCTCACAGTGTGAAATTCATCAGACATTTTTTTGTGGATTTTTTCAATGTTTTCTTGGATTCTATCTAGTTGGACTGTACTTATGATGTTGTAGGCGATTCAACAACGACTTCTATGAGCTTCTGAACAAGTATCAGCGAGGGCAAAAGTGAGTAACTTACAGTACATATTGCCACATTAGTTAACTATTCCATCAGAAAAACTGCCAGTGATAATTCTTTCCCTCTTTTCCACTGTAATGGAGGTTTTATGAGAACTAATGCATTGTAACTCGGAAACAAGCTGTGAAGGCGTTTTCAATTTGTTTTCGAAACAGAAACGAGATTTTGTTGCCACGTCTCCGCATGCATGATGATTAAAGCTTCGAACAGCTTTAAATTAACAGTAAGTACTTTCTAAGGAGTTTTAGTGTTAATCATATGAATGTGCACAATTAAACTTACACCTGCTCTAGTTGCAATCTAAAAATAAGTGGTAAAGAAAAGTCTCATAGAATTTTAACCGGTGATTTACAACGAGGCGCAGAATTCAGCAAAACGAAGAAGCTTGTGAGAACCACCTTGGCAGTCAACAGGTATTCTGTACGAAAATCTGACTCTCATCGTACTAGTCACGTAGCGAATTATTTGATGTCGCTAATTCGCTCTCATTATTTGGCAGTCCATTCATTTGTTGTTCACTGGGTTTCGAAGCACTTTCTGCAGCCATTAATGGTGCCATCATGAAGTGCTTCCGATTAAACTTCATAAAACTTTCTTTTCTGCTGTGAGGCAGAAAATTAGACTGTGCAAGCAGGAACACGAATATGAGGAACAATATGCATCATAGTGCGATCTACTCCTAGCGTTTGAATGGAAATTTTCTCGTAGATATTTATCTGAAGGGATGTTTGTTGATAGAGCAACATCTGTCTTTAAAATTGAATTATCAAATATACCACGCAGACTTCTAGGTTTGTTGGCACCGTTCTCTTGAGACCAGGTTGCTCTAATTTGTTCTCCTCACCGCAAATCAAAACCATTCTGACTCATGAAATTTAACACTTTTCTACATTTATAATACATTCATAACAATTCGTTTGTGTTCTTGTAAAAGAAAGAATTTCAGTGGTCATCTATATTCTCGGTGATAACTAACGTGAACACACCTGTATGAAAAAACCTAACACAAAAAAGACAAAGGTCATTTGAATGCTGACCAGTAGCTGACCCAAAATCACGCATATACCCATGAAAATGTCTATGTACATGGGAAATGTGAAAGTTAACCCGAAATGACGAAGACAGTGCGTTCACTCCTTGCCTCAAAAGCAGGCTGTGGCCACGTTTTGCTTCCCCCTTAACCATTGCGTTTACTGAGCAAAAAATGCACAATTTTGGGACATGTTTGGTCTTTCCGTTATAATAGTTTTTATTTTAAAATGTTCTATGTATCGCTTTGGACATCAAATTTTACTATAGAAAAAGATAAAGCTCCCGGCGTTGATCAATCCCCGAGGGATGCGCCATTCATTCGACTTCATCGAGCATCGTTTGGAGGTGATTGAATGCATATCTGGCCTTTACAATGACTCGCGGTGGGCTACCGATGTATCGACCCAGTGCTGTTATCCTCCCAGACAAGCTTGGTACCGATTTGCCGCCCTCGGAGGGCTGGGAGGCTTGGTGGGCCATGGGCACGGAGATTGACTCCACGTGTGCGTCGCAGTAGCGCCTCCAACCATTGCGCCACACGCGCCCTTTTTACTATCTTACCATATTTTCCATATTTTTCTGCTAGTGTTGAAATAGTAACTATGCTACATCCAACTTATTTATAATGCCATCTACCGTCTGCGGCTACCTCAAACAAGCAGGTAACTTTCTTTTCCAAGAAAACATCAGGCAATCGATAATTGGTCAAAGAGAGAGAGAGTAGTCCAGTGATAATAACTTCACGGATCGAACGGCATCCCAAGCCCTACAAACCTCTCATTCCTCTGGAGTTGGAAAATTGGTGAAAGAATTGCCGCGGACAAGCTAACTTCTAAAATGCGCGATATCGCTCCAGAACGGCTTTCTCAATGTTCCAGGAGATTCGACTCGACATTGAATGGCATTCGTGGAGAAGAAAGAATTCTCAGTTGGCACCCGGAGCCACACGCAGAAACGTTCGATGGCCTTGGTGGATGGTGAGTGAGAGGAGACGAATCCAATGCGAAAAATACTAGGATCTGCACTGTGTGGCACATGTGGTGTCGAGACATGTAATATTAAAAATTGATTAAAAAGGCTTTGGGATACTTTCAGATAATCAAGTAAGCATGTGGATTATGTAAACTTTTGCACATTTATGAACGTTTACTGATAACAGTGGATCTTGCTTTGATTACCAAAATTAATTTTCATTGGAAATAACATAGCATTCACAAGATTCCGTAAAAATCGGAAATATTATTCTGAACAACCTTCAGGTGCATCCATGGATAACAGCGGTAGTAATGAATATTTACCACTAACACCTGTAATTCCTATAGCGCATTAAGTAAATCAAGAATGTTTTTCGTCCTTAACTTGCGTAAGAGCTCCAAAAACACGACCTTTTAAGAAACAACTAAGAGTAATATCACAACTATCTTATTAGTCTTATTCTTCTTAGATGAGACTTTTTCCTGAAAAGTGAGACTATTCCAAGAACTGGTTGATTTTGCTGAAAATGGATTCCTGTCTTATATAGCAGTTTGACGCCCAAGTGAGAACGTATACTTTCCCGTCAATAACGACGAGACGCTAAACACTGCGTTAAAAATTAAATATTGTAATGATAGTAACAATAATGCAAATCGGATTAGTGCATGTTGTATTCGGGCAGTGAGGTGAAGGCAGTACCCGTAGAGTAGATGTGTTGACCTCTCGTGTAAGATGTAGAATAAGAAAACACTCAGGCACACACGCGTTGAAACTTGCTATTAGCTTAGACAATTTAACTTCTTAATTAAATAAACAAATTGCGGGAACCGCATTGCTAACGATGCCGTTCTTCGCGAGCATGATTTTGGTTCGACCTCGACCCTGAGTCCAAAGCTCCGTGGTCAGCAAATAGGTGCCAAACTGTGTACTAGGAACAGGTCACCTGCATCCAGGTAGGAGCTATTACGGCTATCCGAAAACTCCAAAAAAAATCGACCTGACCAGCACTCACAAGGAAGATGAGACCCTTAACGAGTAGCCGACTTTAAATGCGAATAATTCGGAGGTCTTCCTAGATGATGGATGGCTGAGAGGAAACGGATCGAATGGAAGAAATGAAACAACCGCAGAGTAGATGTCGAGATGGGTCCTGTAAAATTTTAAAAAATCATATGAAATTGTAATACTTCCCAAGACCGACTTTCTGTTAACCTCGACATTGATTGATAATCCGATGTTTTTCTTCAATAAGCAGACACGAGGTTGTCATTGTAGAATTTATTAGCATACAATAGCTGACGTTTCGGCGGTTTCGCCTTCTTCAGAGCAGTGTAATAATCTACTGAACTAGTCTCTTATACAAGACAGATGTAAATTAACGAGGACTATGCTATTCCATTTAGAGCTTCTGAGAACTAATAATTCAGAGAAAGGATTTTCTATAAACCTCGACATAAATAATCGATATATGTTTATAAATTCCAAGCGCCCTTATTGAACTTAGGAGAGATTGGTATCAGTTGTTTTCGTTGTCGTGATTCGGTGCTGGTCGACGTTTCGGCGACTTCGTCTTCTTCAGAGCCTGGACGTATTTTATGTAACGATACCCATATAACTTGGTGAATTATTTACAGTAGTGATGAGGATTCAGTATACAAATTATCGTCATTTTGTTTAAAAACTGCTCACCGTTTTGTTTGCTGTGGAACCACAATTGTGTTGTTCACGTGGGATGACAATTGATACCCATCCAGATCAAAACGATCCATTTGAAAAAAGAGTAAGTTCACGTGCGAGAGGGAGGCATTCGTCTTTTTGGCTCATCTCCGAAGTTTTGAAGTTTATAGAAAGTGCGCGAGAGTCATGCGCGTTGATGTTTCATAAACTTATTTAACAGGCGATAAACTTTTTTAGTTAATTTCTCAATTTTTTCCATACCACAAACATTTTAATGCAACTATTTTCTTTGAAATAAGGCTCGTCACTTCCTCAGCGGCTTTTCCTTCCGTATCCCAATATTGACTCCATATCATCAAGACCCGTAACTGCAAGGAGGCTAATGAGAAACAATAAGCCTCACGAAGTCCACCGAACCCATCTTGGATTTACTACCGCCTCACAATGAATGTACGCGCTTTGATAGCCCAGCCATTCCCAATTTAGTCGGGTATTGTTAAGTAGTAATCTGCCCACATAAATCACCTGACACCCCCAATCATTAATAAGAATTTGCTTGCAAATATAATAACGTGCTTGTTCTTCAAGAATGGAGAAATATGATAATTTTCGATTGGTACAACAGCTAGCAATCGCGTCAAGAGATCGATTTCTCTAGATTGAGCATCACTTTGTATACGACAGTCTCATAAATGGTCTAGTATATTTCAATGAGTTTACTGCTAAGTCTTATTAAATGTTTGGAAGATGCCAAAAAAAGTTTTTTCTCTACTTGTGTTCAGCAAACAGCAGGCGTTACCCTATTTCTTTATTTATTACGTACAAGCTGACGTTTCGGCTGATTTCGCCTTCTTCAGAGCCTGGAAAGGTCAAGTTGACAGCAACCTATTCGGCCAAACATCTCCATAACCAAACAGAGAAAATGCTGAACCAAAATTTCAGTTACATTGAACACAGAGTCTTTGCACACTCACCACTTTCTATGAGTCTTCCACTGAGTATGTCGCGTGAAGACCAACTGCACAGAATTCACATGGAAGCGAATTGTTCAATCAATGCCGAGGTTATAGAAAGTCGAACGTGGGAGTTACTAAAAGTTTTTTTTATCTCTCGTAGTTTTTTATGTTGACCAAAGAAAGCTATTGGAGTACCAGTTCGAAAAAATGTCCTCGAAACTTATGCTTCACGTTGCATTTCACCTTCTGAAAGTTCAAGTTGAAATAGAAAACATATAGAGAGGTGCAACTCCAGCACACCATAAGATTGAGTCGGATTTTGCAACCCATATGCTTTGATTTCAAAAGAAAACATGCTCAATTCAGTTGGGAAACCTCGATCACGGTCATCTTACTGAGGCAGGGTGGCCGACGGACTGTCCGAAAATACCGTCAGATTTTCTTGTTGAATATAGCCTACACCTTCTTCATGAAGATTATGCTTTCTCGAATATCATGTAGATGAGTGACAACGAATTTAGCAAGCAGGTTGTTGATAGAGATCGTGCCGCATAGAACACATCCAAACGAATGACGCAGGTATAGTGACTCTCATCGGTTGTCTTTTATGCTCTCACTATTCCTCGCTTTAAGAAGCATCTAACATTGTCGAAATGAACGCAGTATCAGCGCTAGTCGACGAGAGAATGGATATCCTACGTAAGAACTCTGGCTGCCCTTTATCTTCTTGGTACCACGAACAGACAGCTTTTATGTCGAATCCTTATCATCCTAACAGGAGGACAGGTGTGATAAGACGGCATTGGCTCTCAAATTTACACTTATATCACTGTGTACAATGAGTTTGTAAAGAAACAGGAAGCGTGTATAGTTGCCGACAAATTCTTGCCAAAACTTAGTTTTATCGATGGCATCTATTAGGCAGCACTAGTGAAGAAGTAACAACGAACAGTGAGCTCAACGAGGCGAAAGAAATTATTGGTCTACGCACGAGTAGGCAGAAGATTCAATTCATAAAAGCCTATGATGCGAACTGAGCCATGGGCTGCATTAAAACATCTCAGGGAATTCGCGTATCACCAAACGGACCCGGAAATTCACGCTCATTTTTTCGAACGCTTCTTGCTTTGCAGCTGAAACATCGGCTGATATTCAACCACATGGGAAAACTCTGCGCACGCTCCACAGACCATTTGAATAATGTCTTCTGAAATCTAGCCGGCACTCATAAAGTCTACCCAGAATTCGCAACTCAGACCTTCGACGGCTACTTATTCAGTCTTCGAGAAGAAGAGTACACCTGGATGGCGAGATAGTAATAGACCGGTCTAATAATGAGAACAACAGAAGGCAGATGGGTGAAAAAACCTTTTGGTGGCCACCAAGAGAACATAAATGTGTGCATATTTATACACATATATTCACACATATATACATATATATTGCATTCCGACGACAAAAATGAGCATATGCGTACATATCTATATGTATATATATATATTTTTTTAACGATATGAAGACATGAACATAATCTATTTTTGCCAACAAGCTCCAGGCTTGCTGTAGTTCGCTACACCGTTCTTCCGATCTTCTCGAGGCGATGAATTCTTCGAAGGCATTTTCGTTAGCGACTTACATATGGTCATTGAAGGCATTCTTTGTCAGCGTGAATGAGAAAGTGGCAGTCGATCGCCGACAACTCAGTGCTGCTTTTCCCAAAGCTTCGTAATTTAAACGTTCAGCCTCAAAAGAGTCACTTGTGGAACTTCTGATGAATCAACTACAATGATGTCGAGATATCCGCAAAACTCAGACGCCAGATCAGATTCGAAGTCGTGACCACTTTTTTCGGCAGCTCATGTGCTACACACTACCTTTGTTTTGTGATTCTCTCAGCCAGTCCTTCATTCGAACGACGTCTTTAGCAATCAGCCGTTAACAATAATGATCTGGGAAGCACAAATCGGCAGTGAACCCAGCTAAGCTGAGGCTATTTTCGAAACCATGATTTACAACCTTTTTATTTGCTATGTATAATCTATTTTATAAAAGGCAGTAAATAAAAACTTACAGATTTTAACAGAACGTCTACATGCAAAAGAAATACATTTCTTTTATTCACCACTTCTAGACATATTTTCCGGTTTTTAACACATTAGTTCAACTTTTAACCCAATTCATAGATTTTGAGTTAGAGTACTTCCACTCTTTTGTTAAGGAACATGGTGGCAGACTAATCAGATTGCAAACCCCTTAGTAATTCCTTATTTTCCCATTCCAATTCAGCATTAGGAAATGTTTAGGAGTATCATCGTTGACCAACCTGAAGAAACGATTCTTCATCGAACAGCACAGTGTGATGAATAAATGCACCGTACTTGTTGCACAAAATAAGCACAAAGCGCACTTTGAAGCTATAATCCCTTTGATGATTTTTGTTCATTTGGTTCCGGAGCCATAGTTATCGGGCATATCTTTTGACAGTTCCCAAGAACGACTTTCTGTTAACTTCGGCATTGGATTATATATCTTTCGGGTTCTTTCTCAACAATCACGAGGTTGTTATTCAGCACTCCTTTACTTCCTTACAAGAAGAACATACAACGCAACGGTAGCTGAAGTTTTGGCAGTATCGCCTTCTTGAGAGCCTGGAAAGGTACACTAATACGCGACTTACTAGGTCAAACGCTACAACAGCACAAGCAGAAAGATGAAAATCTGAACAATAACTACACGATCACCGTCTTCTCGAAAAACCCACCGTTTTTTGCCTGCCTTCCACCGAGGAAGAACAGGAGCTTAGGGTCGCATATGGTTGATTACTGCACCATCCTGCATCAAAAATTATTCCTGTGATACGGAGCTAGATCTAGATTGTTCAGATTTTCATCTTTCTATTTGTGCTGTTAAAGAGCTTAACCTAGTGCATTGCACATTAGTGTACCCTTCCAGGGTCTGAAGAAGACCATACTGCCGAAACGTCAGCTACCGTTGTGTTGCATGTGTTTTTCTTGTAAGGAAGTAAGGGTGAGCTGAATAACAACCTCGTGATTGCTGAGAAAGAAACCGAAACATATTTAGCAAGCTTTTCCACCATTCCACTTTCTTTGAAACCATCGAAATTCATTGCCATAAAAATATATACGTCCTGTGTGAAATTTCTTCGAAAAGGCTGTCTTCTCGAGCGCCTTCCTTCTCTACGCTATGACGGAATTTGGAGTCCTTCCCATATTCATGTGTGAATTCATGAACAAAATACGCGTATTCTTAGTTCCATGGCATTAATTCAAGCGGCCCACATCATTGCAGGTTAAGCACCGGAAAATGCATTACATATATTGCAGGGCGGAGGTGGGGCAGTGGTCAGGACGCTCTGCAACACACACGTGGGACCGATACCTCCATGGCTAATCAATCTTTCCTTCCCTCCAGGATTGACAAATTGACCAGACTTGTTTGAGAGGATAGCAGCACTGGCTCGATACATCGGTAGGACACCGTGAGTCATTGTAAAGGCCAGATACACATTCGTTCACCTCCAAATGATGTTGAGTGAAGTCGATTGCATAGTGCATCCCTCAGGGATTGATCAACGTCGAGATCTTTATCCTTTTTGTTTTACATATATTTCAAAGAAAACAGTTATCAACAACATGAAGCAAAACAGGCACTATTTTGTCGATGAACAAACACGAGGTTATGTTTGATAATGGTAACAAAAACATGCTGCATCATTACCTCTTCTCCCACCTCTTACGCACTATAAGGGCAGTTGTAAGAAATACGTTTTGTACAGCCGTCAGTGCGTGTACAGGAAGAGAATAGAAGGAGGCACCCCTGAACATGGTGCGAAAATTAGCCTTTCCAATGGATACGAAGAGGCAGCCACTTGGGATGGCTTCTAGAGAAAAAACCCCGCTCCAAAACGATAAATCTAGTGAAGATAAGGTCCTGTTCATCCTGCCTTTCTTTTCAAAGAAAATGAGTCCAGCTACAAAACGTTGATTGAAAAGGCAGGTTTAGAGAAGTCGGTAGCAGTGACTGAAATACCACCAAGCACCCACGCCAGCCAGTTCGTAATCGTTCGTATGACCGTTTGTGTGAAAGGTGCGACTGCATAGTTTGCCCTAAAGGAACAGATGGTGACTACATAAGTTGGGGTACGCTGTACCTTATCTCTTGTAAAGCGTGTGGGGACGAACACGTTGGCGATATGGGTAAACCACTCTGCATCCGTAAAAAAGAGAATCTAGACGGTAAGCGTAAAGTTAAACGAAGTGCTTAACTAGGCTCGTGCAAGACATTGAAACATTCGTAGTAGAAGCCACAAACCTTGCGCAGGAATCTGAAAATTTTGGCGCGTAAAAGTCTTGAAGGATATGGATGAACCCCAAGAATCCAATAATAAACCTCAAGGAGGAGCGTCCTGTGATCTGCGTGTAATATGGCGCCATATCTCCGGACGATTTTTTGATTTGAGCCACGAAGATATTGCACCCTTGTAAGACTGTGGGTGGATGGCCTCCAATATTAACTGAAGGACTCATGAACGACTAAATTGTGAGTTATAATTATAATATAACTCCTACCTCAGCTTAACTGGGTTCGTTGCCGATTTGTGCCCCCCAGATCAATCCCATTGACGGGTGATTACTGGTGGCAAAAGATCGATAGAACTAGCTGAGAGACAGGCAGAACGAAGGAACCCGGATGGTGTGGTGGTGAAGTGTGCTGCTCCCCGGTAAGGACAACAGAGCGTGTTCGTTCCCCACCGCATACACCTACGGTCTGGAGTTTTGCAAATATCTCAGCATCATTGAAGTTAAATTGTGAGTGTTCAAGAGAAGCTGTTTGCTGTGGGAATAAACATTTATGTATAAAGTTTTGTCATTCTGCGGTAATTGTAGTGTCCGATTGAGTGGATTGCGTTTCACTTCAACGTTTCCAGACTCTGAAGAAAGCGAAACCGGCGAAAAGTCAACCAGTATTGCAATGAATAAACCTCGGTGTTAACAATCAGGATTGTTGTTCGTCTCGACGTTGCAGCTTCGCCTTCGTGTCGAGCCAGGTCTTCCTCAGTGAGCCATCTTTTCGAATCGAATGAGGCATCCTCACTCAGTGATGCCCTTTTATACACGATGCTGATGGTGGATATATAATGATAATGTCCGGTGGTAACAGCTTGTATTTCTTCCGGGCGTACATCGTTGTGCACATCGTGCAGAAGTCGGTGTTTTTATCAGCTAGAGGGGCATCACTGAGTGAGGATGTCTCATTCGATTCGAGAAGAAGGCTCACTGAGGAAGACCTGGCTCGACACGAAGGCGAAGCTGCAACGTCGAGACGAACAACAATCATGAACCATCGACTCGGACCATCGGCTCTGAGGAAGACGAAGACGTCGAAACGTTAGCCGAAAATAAATATATTTATCAACCTCGTGCAAGCTTATCAAGAAAGAATACATATTGATTAGTCACACCGAGGTTTAGAGAAAGTCGGTTTCGAAACAATCAGGAGTTTGCTCATCAGGAAAGCAGTGAATTATTGATCAGTGCCGAGTTTTAAAGAAAGTCAGTCGCGGAGTTTGAAATACAGGCAAATATGAAGTGGAAATGGAATAACTGATTTTTTATTTTTTTTTTATTTTATATAACCCGTCTTCACGTCTACTATGCGAATCCCAGCACTTCTCACACGCAATTCGTTTTTTCGCATCCATCATCCACGAAGATCTTCCAACCTTACGTGTGGCTTCAGTTGATGCTTGAGGGTTTTCATTACATCTTAGATGTCGTAGAATACTGGTCGAGTCGATTCTTTTTGGAGTCCTGAAATAGGCCAGCACAAATCACCAATCTATCATCAATAGAAGAAGCTCTATCGGCTTGGAAGCCTGCTCGTTGGCAACTTTTGTTTAGAATCCTATTTCTCACGCTTAGTTAGAGTACATAGCCATGAAACTCTCGTTCTCTTAAAACAATTTCTGGAACATTTTATAACAAGAGTATCAAAGAGTGTGGTCGCGACGGTGGAGGTTACAGCTAATGGAACCGGTAGATTAACGAAATTTAAGCCAGTATCCTCTACTACGAAGATGCTTTGTTAACAACCACCGAGATTATCAATACCACATACAGTAGGGTTTCGATTCAAGGACATCGACAAGAGCGGCACTATGTGAGAAGAATGCGTCGATCTCGACAGTTGGATATGTCTAACAGAGCCTTACCCTCACAATCCGACAAGTCTCTGTGAGTCCTCGTCTAAGAGTAGTTCACTACTGTTTCGGCCACTTCTTTGATGAAAGGCGTTCTATTAAAGACTGTATTTGAAAGCCCGGTCATCTAAGAAAAGAATACTTTCCACATGCTATCGCCCATAGGTAACTCAGCGGAAACCAGTTCCAAACAATCACAAGCCAATGAAGACATTCATCTCGGACTTGCAAGCTCTGATCTTTGGAACGTTGCTGGAACTGTTGGAACTGGAGCTGAACCAAACCAAAGGAACGTCACTAACTTTTGAGCAAAGCAGCTTTGAATGTTCGTCCTTGCCTGAAGATAGAACTACAGAATGAACCCACAATCCGCCTCTTGTTTGACAACGCTCAGCTTTACATAGTAAAGTTAACTTGAAACCACAGATGATTTGAGTGAGACAATCGTACTTCACCCATCGCAATGTCAGGATATGATACTGCGAGAATGTCACCTTTCCGGAATTTGAGCGGGCCCTTTGCGACAAGAAGCCAGTGGCAGCGACAACCTCAGATACATGTTCGCCAATTTCGCGTGATAACTCCCGCCTTTCTGAAAGAAAATAATCTAGTAGTCAGAGGATGACGCCTTTCCCTTGACAACAAAACGTACAGTTAGGAAAACTTCTGTCCTGAATGAATGAAATAAGAAAGGAAAATCTGTTCGAAATGAGCTAAGAGTCGTGTGTTAGTGTAATAATAATTATTTCGTGCTTCCCACGGTGTATCGTTTAATTTCTATGTCCTGTTCTATTAATTCATTAAGCATTACGCTCCTAAGACAAGAGCGGTTAAGCAAAGGAAGCGCAGCGGTTAGAGATTTTGTGCAATCCATATACAGTCTCTAATTTGATTCCTAACGAAGCCAAGCGAACCCACATCATTGCAAAATCGATAAGTTAGTAAACGAATTGCCTGGGAAAAATGGGAAATTGGAAAAAAGTTTCAAAAAAAATTGTCCCTTCGATCCAAAATCGACAACTACAAGCGATGAAGAACAGGGAACGCTATAGTGGAGCAATTTTGGTATTACCGGGAGAGTCAACGAACAAAATTCTGAGAGAGTAACCGAAACCATTCGCAAATCCGGAGACCTTCGTGGATGGCGAGCGCAAGAATGAAAAAAGGAAGAGCTGGGGCTTACAAAATGTATAAAGACGAATCACAAAAAAATAAATATGGTGTTTTTGACATTAGTTAAAACTCGATTCCTCAGTTGCTGGCATCCGATTTCCATCTGCACATAAACCAGTGAAGATCTACACGAAAGATTGGCGTAATGGAGCGCAATTTAGCAGTCGAAAAACAATACTACCAATCTAATGATAAACAAACTGTTCATGCCATGCAAATGATTCAGTGTTCCAGTTTATTTAACTGTTTCCAGTCTTGACCTTACAGAATCTTTTACAGCGCGATTAGTGAGAACTTGTTATTCTTATGTGTACAAGTCAGCCAGCAAAAGACTACAGTTCAAATAACTAAACAATTTTTTAGGAGAGTCCCGTTTTACTATGATTTTGTCGATCAAGATCCCAGAAGCCCTCGAAGGTAAGTTCAAAGTCTGCAAAAACAGTTAAGGTTGGAAATTTTGTAGATATTCCAATGAATGGGATCTCATCGGTGCGGTGATGACCACCAAATGTTTTTCAACCACATATTGTTAAGACACGACTAAGATCTACTGCCGTACATGAGTAAACGCCCTTCATAAACAAATACTTTTGTTTGTAAAGGACAAGCAACCAGGTTCTGACATATCCCGGAAGGCTGCGCCATGCATTGGACAACACTGAACATCGAAAAGACACTTGCATACATGTTTGGCCTGCAAATATAAGTTCGCTATTTTCAAGCTCTCAGAAAACTGTGTTGTCAGTTTGGAGCCGTCAGCGGAATTGGAGCTTGATACACTCAAGGTGCTTGGTCGAGCAAAACAACAAGCGTTTGTTGCAGGAGCCGTCACAACTACATTGTGAAAGTTGCGAATCTATTCATTTTGCTATTAACGTCCAAGCTTTTGGATGTTTTTTCCGAACTTAACTAGTTTTATGTGTGATACAACCGCAATGATGCTGAGATATTTGCAAAACTCCAGACCGCAGGTGTCTACAGTGGGGAACGAACGCGCTATTACCCTTTCGGGGGCTAAGCACTCACCACCACACCATGCGGGTATTTGGTTTCGCCTGTCTCTCACTTAGTTCTATTGATCCCTATCACCAGCAATCACCCGTCAAAGAGATTGAGAGATCAGAGGCATGTGGAGTCCACATCGGTAATGAACCCAGTTAGGCTAAAAGCTCTAGTAGAAATCACAATGTTAACTTTTTATTTACTGTCTATTATAATTTCCTATGGCAGGATATTATGTGTGAGACAACCACAACAATGCTGAATTGAGACACCTACGATCCAGAGTTGTGCAAATATCTCAGCATCATTGCGGTTGTATCACACATAGTACCCTGGCGTAAAAATTGCAATAGGCAGTAAATAAAAAGTAAACATTAACAAGTTTTGTTCTTCTTGCCATAGCAGTAGGTCCAAACAAAGGCATACCCATCCCACGGAAAACAGAAGGCCTGTAATAGTCACTGCAAAGCGTGAAACGAACTGAGTCTAAAAGCAGAAAACAATGTGAGATTTGGATGAAGTGAAGCGACAAACAAATGGAAGGAATTGCTCCTAAATCTCAAGACAGACTGCGTGGAAATCATCATGTAGTCGCTTGAGAAATTTGCAGTTGAGAGTGTGGGCAGTTGGCAAAGCGACCGTCAGCAGGTCAATTTCAAGCTGAAATAATCTCAAAGGATAAAACCAGTCACAATTTCAACATTTCCTAAAGGAGTGATGAGCTCGAATCAAACTAAATTTGATAAAGCCTACTCGTTTTCAACGGTAAATAAACAATACCGACGCCAAAGTCTTCAAACATGAAGCTCTTAATATAATACGGATTTATTGGAGCAGAAAAGCCCAGTAGGATATTTTTACAAGATTTGGCGCCTGCCTAAAGAGCGAAGACGACGATCTCGTTTCCGGATTCGAGTTTTCCGTAACGATCACCTCATGAAATTTACTATCGGCTATGGAGTACGTTCCTTGAATTTTTCAGGTATTTCCCCTTTATTTAAAAAAGAATATTGAGCAAATATGGCTATGTTACAATTTTCTGTGAAGCTTATGGACAACAGCGCTCAAGCAAAACCTTCGGTTTACTATGGCGTGGCCTTTCTAATGCCATTTTCCGCTAGAAAACTTGCAAACCCAACGATCATTACGGCTTCCCGGATTGTGAGTTGCGATGAATGGCTGGTTCGTAATTATAGTAAACTCTATCTTATTCTATTCTAAATCAAAACACCATTTCAATGCACCTGCTCGATTCGAATCCGATGGGTAAAGATGTCAAATGCTTCGGACATCTTCTTCTGTCCAAAGTGAGCAACCAAATTGATGAACCATTTAAAAGAGCTCTGAAGAGCTTCTTCAAATCTATGTAAGAAGTTTTAGCACCACCTTCTTTACAGCAGTGGAAAGATTGTTAAATCCAGTATGGAAACCAAACTACTCGATCGAGGACGTGCTCTTCGGGCCTGTAGCTACACAAACGGATCAATATCGTTGGTTACATTATTGCTGACCAGATTCCAGCATATTTGGCTCCTTTGTACCCAGAAACATTTGTTTCTCCGTATTATAAATCTTTACCAACCCGCGAGCTCCTCAAGCCTTCCATCCATCCGGCTCCAGAATTGTGTATCATTTTTGCATGGGATCAGCTTAGTCGCACCAATCAACAGAGGAACGCTTCAACATGGCTATCTTCGCACTCCAAGGGGAATAGGCTCAATCGGCATTCAAAGACATTTGTAAACAGCACGAAAATGCTCAAACGGAAGCGGAACCCACACGCAAAAAGTTCAAAGTTCTTCGTGGATGATGGAGTCCAGGAAGAGAATCGAATACAATGTTGGGATTCGCATAGTAGATGTGAAAACGTGCTATGTAAAAAAAAAGCACCTGTGTGGGATTTAGATTATAGCTTGTGTCTTTGTGTGTCAATTTTGTAATTTCAGATTCGATCAACATAAAATGGTACCAAAATTTTAACAGTTTCTGTTGTACTACCCAACGCTTCCATATCGAGACATTTATGGCACCAGAGAAGTGAGGACCCACGTTTCCCTCTTTTGGACACCAATCGATAGTTTGCCGGGCCTTATCCTGAAGGCTGTTATACTCACGGCTGACTTACCTCCTTTCCTTAGAGTCCATGTGGATCTCATTTGATTGAATAAAGTGGACTTCGCACCACGTCCTTTGTGCCTCTTAGTCATTTCATTGTGGGCTTCTTGATGAATAGACATGCAAAGTTGAGTTACCACAACGTAGAAGCATAGCCACTAACAAGTGCATAGATACATTTACGTACACCCAGAAGATGCGTGCAAATTCGGCGCAATAGGGTGACACCTTATCCGGCAATTTTTAATTCTGTTCATTGACTAACTTCATCTTTAACATGCTTATTGGTTTTCTAAACCTCTTCGTTTAAAAATTTGTTTTACAGCTAAATATTACAACTCCAGCTTTTGCAAGTGACGTTACAATGATGCTGCAGTGTTCGAAGTATCACTGATGAAGAATCAAGCGGAATAACAAATAAGAGCTCACAGCAGTGAAATAAAAAATATAATTGTTATTGCACAGAATAGTTTGCTAAATCATTGTGGGTTATAAAAACAAAGATGTTTTAAGGAGGTTCAATTCATAATTAAACTTTCATGCAGACGTTTCATCAGTCCTCACATATTGTGCGGAATACAGCAATTCCTCCACTAGCTGCCTTGTTGGGCAATATCTGCACAGATAGTCACAATTATGTGTGTAAGTCTGCATCTTAAGGATTTATTTATTTCTTCGACCACTGTGGAGATTAGAGGTAACCCGGATTTGCAGCATGTATTATTTCACGCAACGTACCTCCCTCACAGAGCGGTCCATTGCCGGTAGTTGGCGAGGCAACGTGGCGCGTCCCCAAATGGCGGATAGTGGATTCCCGGACCAAAAGCGACCACATACCTTTGTGAAACCCAGGTGGATCCATGGGACGGACTATCTTTACGAGGACGTACATGCATGAGTGCGTACGTCTATTCTCGTTTATTATACGAATCAATTCGAAATGAGGCTTGCAGTCAAGTGACTGTAAGAGGTATGTGGGAGGCTGTTAGGAGGGAGTCGTCTCTAACAAATAAGCTACTCTTGAGAGACTGGCAAGCTACTAATGGGTCTATCATTCTCCGAGGTCATAGCTTAGGAAGATATGCATGTCTACCAAACGCTAAACACTGCAAAATAAGCGGGCCTCATTCCCCTGTCCTCAAAACAACGCCGATACGGCAGAGTTGGGAAGGATGAGTACGGAGAGGCCGCTTACATCTCAGAACCATTCTGGGTCGCCCTAGTTTCGATAAACAAAGGTAACTATAACGTATATAATCTGTACCTATCACGCACGCTCACCCGCACCCAAGTCCTCGAAAGAGGACTTGATCACAGCCAAAAAGGATAAGATAAGACATCGACGGGCTAGCTGAGACAAGAAGACGCCACCTATGCAAAGGCGTCAATAACACAGGAGAAGAATTGTTCCTCTAAATGTGCGCTAGTAGAGTAGTTGGCGGTGTCAGCACTCTCGTCAACAAGTTTGGCCATGAACGTCAGCTCACCCGAACAACGAACAGTAGTATCGGAAGCTTACGTTTGAAGAGATGTGGATCAATACCGGCTTTGACAATCTTCATCATTTACGGAGCGACAATAAGCCATGACGAAGACGAGGTAGAAACGTTCTACATGGACTTGAAGAAATTCTGTGGAAAAGACCATACATTCTTTAAGGTGATTACTGGGGATTTTAACCGTAAGATTGGATCCGGAAGAACGTCTGAAGAGCGTCACGTTGAGACCCATGGATTAGAATCGAACGAACACGGTGAATGCCTGCCTGAGTTTATCATAACGACCTAGACCATTTATGCTAACTCACAATTCCAGAAGGCCTAGCATCAACGCTAGACGTGGGAGTCGCGCAATGGATAGTACCATAATGAAAAAGACCACATCGTTGTAAATCGAAGGTTTCCCTTAACCGATGTCGTTGTTTTACACAGCATCGGACCATCGGCTCCTTCGCACAAGATTCCATTTATCACGGAAAAAACAGAATGCCGAAAAGATCGAAAGACAAACTACCAAACCGCCATGAAATAGGGATTTATCTGGATCATTAGTCGGCTCTGGAAAAAATGCCATTATTGGTCACATTGACGAGGAACCTAACCGACCTTCTCGACACCTTCACGCTAGCGTTACAAAATCTGCAAGTTCAGAAGTTACTAAGAGACTTCTGTCTCCAGAAACACTGGAGCTGATACTCCAACGTGGAATCGCACGAGCTACAGCCAACCGGCAGCTCACCGCCGAGGTTGCAAAACAATGCAGACAGCCGGTAAAACACTACCTTAAAGAGATAAGGGCACAAGTTATGGTAGAAGATGCAAAAGCTGGGACCGCAATCACAAAACCTACAGCAACTGTGGTAACTATGAGACTAAGATGATTTCACACCGACACAGACAGAACATCTACCGCCTCCGGAAAAGGAATAGAGAAAACCATTCACTGCCGCCACGCTCGGGTACCTTCAGCAGCGTAGTCCTTCTGCGCTCATATGAAGTAAAGGAGAATGGATATTTCGTCCCACCGGTTCTCCTTCCGAAATGATACACGCTATTTCGTCGATGAAGAATCGAGTAATACCTGGTCCTGAGAGGATAAGACCTGAATGTCTAAAAAACTTTACACCTGCCCTCATCAACACACTGGCTAGGCTGTTCACACGTTGCCTGCCAGAATGCAAAGCTCACATTCAGTGGAAAACCAGTAAAACTCTGTTAGCGTTCGAGAAGAGTGACTTCCACGAAATGCGCAAATATCGCCCAATCTGCGTACTGCCTGTCGTCTACAAACTTTTCAATTATGAACAAAAATGACTGAGCACTGGACGAAGGGTAGCCATGTGAACAAGCAAGGTTTCCAAAAGGATACAGCACGTTAGACCATATCGACACGATCACAAGACTTATCGTAGTATCGCGAGAGTACAGAAGACCGCTCTGTCTCACTTTCATCGATTCTAACTCAGCTGGAATCGAAGTAGTCATGGAAGCCTTGGACAGTCAGGTAGCCTCTACTCACTGTGTAAAGAATCTTCGCGAACTGTATAAAAATTTTACAACAAAGATATCACGTTTATACAACGATATTAACATCGATGTCGAAAGATGGGTTAGGCAAGGCGATGCGATCTCACCAAAATTATTTATCCCCACCCTCGAGAACGTTATGCAAATATTGGAATGGGACAAAATAAGAGCGAAAATCGATGGTTGGCAATTACACTATCATCGCTTCGCTTATGACATCGTCCTTATACCACCAAATATTAATCACGCAGGATGAATACTTGCTGACTTTGATAAAGCCTGTGGAAAAATTAGTCTTCAACCAAATTTTACAATAATGGCGTTCTTGAGGAACGGTTTGGTTACTTGCACCCCATTCACGCTTAGCAGAACAAATATTTCCAAATGGTCCATTTACGTCTATATAAGTCGAGAAATCAACATGATGAACGTCTTATCTCCGGAGTTGAGTAGAAGAAAACAAGCGGCTTGGAGAGCTTTCATGAGCATGGAGAATGTGGTTAGGAAACAAAGACACTTAATGGGGTGCCCACCTTTTGGGCTCCATGATACTTACTGCCTTAACGCATGCGTCAGAAACCTGGTCTCTGCGTAAGCAGGATGAAATATCATTCACTGTTATATAATCCAAAAAACTACAATATAATGCGAAGGAAACTAGTTATGTCACCGCAAGTAATTCAGTGTTTGTTTTCGTCAAAATGGCACGAGACCTGTCTGACAAGAACTCTCTCCAATTCAGAAAGTTTTCCAACTGCCTGTGGTGAAGACAGAGGAATTTACCACAGCTATCCCAGGACTTGAAGTAGAAACTTCTCGACAGATATTTAAGTAAATTCATAAGGAACAGAAAAAGTCCTCGACAAAAGCCCAACCCACACGAAAAAATTCAAAGACAGAACATGACAGCAGCAAGGAAACGACGAAAATAAAGAGTTGCGATGATCCGCACAATATATAATTTCAGCTCATGCAAGCAATACCAGAACATAGTGCTGTATTCGGGTTAAGAAATAATTCCACGCGAACCTTGTTATTCAGCAGTTTCACCGTAACCTACTACATAACTCATGAAGAAAGCAATAAAAACACATTCTATTTGCAATTCCCCTGACCGACTTTCTATTGACCTCGGCAATGACCCAATAATTCTTTACACTCTTGCTGAGGAAACATGACGCGTTTCTTCATTCTCTATTGACGGAAAAGCTGGCGTTTCGACGAATTTCGCCTTCTTCAGGGACTGGAAAGGACAAGTTGACTGCAATCTACCTACCCAAACACCTCCGCAAACCAAACAGAGAAAGTGCGAAACATTTTAACACATTATTTCTGTTTTCTTTCAAGGCCTGCTTTTTGATTCAATAAAATCCCAACAGCTACAAAAGCCACAAGCACGCCCATAATTTCTCACTGAACGGCCCCAGTTTTCTGGCAAGTATCAGAGTTTAAATAACGTGAAGTAACAAGAACCAAATCGAATTATGTCAGACGACTTTTTTAACCCTTCACTGACATCTCACTCGCAACATAACTTCCACTAACATAGAAGAAAAAATTGATAATAAAATCTCTAGAGAGAAGAACAGGGACTAAGCGACATCTAGTGAAACTATACCCAAAATAGAACGCGATCTACTCAAGTTTCTCTTTCCGAAATAGAAAGAAAATTTGGCTTAGTATAATTCTTATGGTGTAGAAAAGTATGCATGCGATGAAGACTATCTGTAAGGCTAAATAAATAATGACATCTAGGCAGTAATACTGAATGAGTGGCATGTCTCTGGATTGCAATACTAAGTGATCCATTAGTCCCTCTTCAGCCACCATCTTCACCCACAGGGAAATCTCGGCACGAGCGGCAGCAGGACGATCTCGAAGAAACTTAGCGATCGTTGTTGATTTACGAGTATATTTCCTAAAAATCAAGTACTTCCTTATCCAATCATGACCTCACACCAGACGTATATTAAGCGGATACCGAAATAGTTCGGAGTACGGATATAAAACAAAAGGAGAAAGCCATCTACACATATTTTGAATGACAAATTTTGGCGCATTTTAATCTTTCATTTTGCAAAGCACTGGGTAGCACAAGTTACACTGGAAATTTTGCTCTAGAAAAAGAGTAAAATTGTAAAAAAATAAGAGCTATATGCAAGTCACCCGTCTGCTAGAACATCGCGTATCGCTGCTTTTAAGGTGTCGCAGTTCAGATCACGTCTGTTGATCACCAAACCCAGTCCTCTTCTCTTCATGATTTTGGCATTTAAAATCTGATCCGCAAACAGAGGAATTGCAACCATCGGTTTGCCAAAGGACATAGCCTCAAGCACCGAGTTCTTTCCAGCGTGTGTGATGAAAAGTGACAAACGCTTATTAGCTGAAATGATTAGTTTGTCACAGCCAACTGCACCATAGGAGCTGGAGAAAAACAATTACAACCAGAGAGTAGAAAATATCCGATGAACAAATAAATAAAATTTGGAGCTGATCTTAATACAGCTGCTTAGATGGTGCTTTTCTTGTAGACTCTGGTAATTTTGTAAAAACTGGTGCACTTAGGAACATGTGGATCTGAAATGCTTATAGAAGAGACATTGCTCGAAATATATTTACTAATTCTTCTAGAATGTTCCTTACCCTGAATGCTTTTCAAAGGTAAATTTCCAAAAAAGCAAGCCAACATTAAAAAATCTACCAAAATATTTCCCTACTCCTGTAGTCTGACGCCAGATTTTTCACTGGAAGTGCTTCCCATCGAAATCAGTTAACGTTCACCGATCTGCCTAACATATCAGTAGAAATCAACTCAAGTCGAATTCTATGCAGTGTCAAAACTAAAGCCTAAACTGCTTCCGGCCATGCACGAATAAGATTACAAAAATGAGATTTATAACAGATAGTAGTCGAGACAACCGTAATCGTCAGCGATTACACACGCATATCAATTTCAGCCGAGTAAAACACATACAAACCTTCAAGGTTGTGTCAGTTCTGTTATAGGAATGGTACAAACCTAATAAGTCAGTTTGTGGCACCCATTTCATCAGCACTATATTGGAGTGCCTTTCAAAGAGAACTGCATCATCTTCGTCCTCGTATTTCCATATGAATGTTGTATTCGGGAACGCAGAGAAGGCATTCATAATATCTGAACAAAACCGAAACCGAGTCTGAATCACAAAAAGAAGTTTGCATAATTTGACAAACAAAAGCACGATACGCCTGCTCACCTTCTACAACTTGATGTGAGCAGTAGTGTGAGTACAATTCAAAGCGGTGAGCATATAAGTCTCAGCAATTCCCGCCTCTTTTATTTTTCCATTTCCTACATTTTGGCATAACCCATCAGTCTCCAGCGGTAATTTTCCCGTTAATTCAATGGTTTCTTAAGTCACAGAGAGCGTCCTGCCGAGTGTCTCAACACAATGTGTTCTGCGAAGGAATACGAACATGCGTTATAAGAACGTTTATCGGTTCATTGTTCTTAACTTAATCAGTATTAAAAACAGTGACGATTGATATTGATAGTGATCAATACCGAGGTCAAGAGAATGTCCTTCCTGGGATTCATCAATTCCTTATCAATGAAATGTCTGAAGCGCCTTTCTAAACAAGCGCCCAATCTCTGGCATATATATATATATATGTATATATATATATATATATATATATATATATATATATATATATATATATGTTTTTCACATGACTCACCATCTAATCTACCGTGTGGATCCTACTACTTTGTCGCTTTGCTCGCACACATTGTCCTCAGAGGTCTACGAACACTTTGCATATTGCTTCTCCTGCATCTTAATTATTTCGGTCTCTTTATGAATGACGATGAATGTTGGCCGAGTGAATTTTCCTTGTATTCTTGGACAAAGCCATGTTTAGGCGTCTCTCATGGAACGCAGGAGACCGCCGGACCGGAGATCAGACGGCATCACTAACCACTGTGCTATCCCAAATATATATATATATATATATATATATATATATAGGTCAAGTCTTTGCAGCCGCGCCTTGTCAAATCCAATGGAGTGACTCACTGCATGTATGAAGTAGCGTTAGCTAGTAGTGCTTTCGTTGAAAATATTGTTTTGGTATAGTCCACCTAGTCTGAATCCGACTGTTATAAGGTGTGTGCTCAGGGTGAAAACAGGTCATATTGGATGGAACCTGATGAAGAGCCGTTCTATACAAACCCGCACTGCTATACTTTACTTTACTAGGCTACTCTATTCACATGGTGTTCCACTCCATTAGATTCAACTCCATATAATTACGAAAACCCACGCAGCGAGAATCAATGCTGTGATCACGACACACGAATCACTGTTGGTCCGAAGAAGATGAAGACGCCGAAATATTAGCCTTAATAAAATTTGTAAACGAAAACTTTTGTGGTCTCACCAATAAACTGAGACATCAATTAACCATAACTAGGTTAAATGAAATTTGGAATTGAAAACACTGTTGTAAATTATCGAAATCGATCATACGCGAATAAGAAAAATAATCAATGGTGCTTGAAGAACTTATAGGCCTTACTTGTTTGATGAGGTCACCATAGCATCGATGGACTCAAAAAGAGTGACCTACTATCCAAAGGGCATAGATCTCTTCATTGCTGGGTCATAACACCTCTCGATAGGGTATATGTACACTTACTCAACCTATATATCATTGCAGTGATGAGCTACAGAGTAAACAATAGTATTCTGGTTTTGGCTTAAACGAGATTCTTGTTGTCGCCACGTTGTTAATCCAAATCTACATCATGTGTGTGGTGTTCCACTCTTTTCGATTCGTTTCGATGATGCGACGGCAACAGAGGCCAACAGGAAGAAAATGAACAACTGTGGACACTCAACTCAAATCATCGTGGCTCTAATGAAAAGGAGAAAAATTTATGTATTAGGCCTGCTGAGGTTTAGAAAGTGTTTGCCGGAAAAGATTACATGTCGATTGACATTTTCACTGTCTGAAAAAGACGAAACCACCGAAACGTCAACTATTGTGTATTAATGCTTACTTGGACACATGGACGGCCCGTCTTCACTAGTTGTGCGGCCGCCAAGACAATCTCCAATTTTTTTTAAACTTGCTGGTTGAGCTATTGTGGTTCTCTGGAATCCTGAGGTCAGTCTGGACCAATTCTGCCCCGATTGTGGATTAATAAATGCTGTAGTAATAACCTCGTCTTTCCTCATCAAAAAAAAAACAGTGAATTACTGATTATTGCTGAGGTTAAAAGAAAGCCAGTGATACAATATTGACTATCTATACCGAGTTTTAATGTCAGTCGGCATTGAATGTTAGCTTTTCTATATGCCGGATAATAAAGAATCAACTTTTACTGTCTTTCATCAAGTAATGAATGCGCTCATATTGACCTCTACAACCTTACTGGAATGAATTGCTACACTGCTGTTTTCGATTTCTTGGGTCCTCAAGGACTTCGTAACTCAAACCTTTATAATGTTGTATCTATATAAAACAAGTGACAAATAGTAGCAGAAATATCCATGGTATACTATTTTGGAAAGCTGGCAGTGGTTTCAAACCTACCCTGTTTCAGCCACATTGGCATCCCCTTTGATGTAGCAAGAGAGCCGAGAGAGAATAAGACGTTCTCACTTCGCCGTTCGAGAATGGCACTAAGCTTCTGAAAAGTAAAGAATAAAGCTCCATTGTCAAATGACCCACAAGTGAGTATTAAACTGCTTGTAGCAATGGAGTTTTCCTAAACATCGCACTACTAAAAGCATTTGTTGCTCCTTTCGACATAAACATTGTACACACAAGAAAACCGGTTTGGTTTCGAATTTCCATTGATCGCTGACATATCAACAAGAGAATCAGTTCTGTGGTGCTTCAAAAAGAGAAATAAAACGAACTTCACAAACTATAAGTTCAGCAAACACCAACACTTACAAAAAAATAAAAACGATAAAGCTCTCGGCGTTGATCAATCTCTGAGGGATGCGCCATGCATTCGACTTCATTAAGTATCGCTTGCAGGTGATTGAATGCATATCTGGCCTTTACAATGACTCGCGGTGGCCTACCGATGTATCGAGCCAGTGCTGCTATCCTCCCAGACAAGTCTGGTACCAATTTGCCGATGCTGTAGAGACGGAAGGCTTGGTGGGCCATGGACACGGGAATCGATTCCACGTGCGTGTTGCAGGGCGCCTCCGACCATTGCGTCACACGCGTCCCTACCAACGCTTATAGTGTAACGAAATGTAAAAGGCCTAAATCCTAATACCGACAGAATAAAGCACCTCATCCAAAGGTTTCGGCTCATAGATAGTTGACCCTCCTACATACCGCACAATATTTGCTGTAGGACGTGGTGATTCCGTGAATTCGTTGACATTCATCAATATGATTCCAGTTTTCTGCTGTAATCGAATACTAAAAGTGTGGTACAGCTTATAAATCTATGTTCCACCTTGATAAGATCTTGGAGATGTGGAAATCCTGGAGAAACCTTCCTGGCCAGCGCATGAAGTTGGAGCTGCCAAGAGATTAAACGGTAGTGCATCTCAATGGCAAATTTAAAATTGTCCAGCCTCTCCCAGAAAGACATCTCATCACTGTACGATGTATAAAGCCCTGAACAATATCTGATGGTATGCCTATTCTGATAAAATAGTACTTCATAAAGCTCTCAACTCCAGTTGCAATTCTTGTCGTGTAAAATTTAAGAGGGGAAACCCCTACAAAAACACTCAGAATTTTATTGCACGTTCTCAATCCTACCTTGTTGCACAGAGGTTACTGCCGCTAATGTTCTCCATTTTCTCAAAAACCTGCGCCGCTAAAGGGGGAAAGAAACGTGGTTCTGCAGAAATAAGATGCCGTTGAAAACATGCTGCACTTCTCCCAGAAGCATCACTTTTAATCGATTTCTTTCCAGCACCTTTTATATAAAAGGCGAATGAAGATATAATAGCGCCGTTCTTTGACGTGGTTAATCAGTCCATACTGCACACATCGAACGTTTCCAAACTAAGAACATCTGTTGGTCGACAGACTCATACTGACCAGGAACGTAGCTTGGATTTGAGGCGAAACCAAGCACTTGTTGGATGTGTGGCGTGAAGCCCAGTGCTGACGTCAATACAGTCCTTTTAATTCCTATCATCTAAACAACAAAATGAAATCAGTGGCGTCATTACTTTTTCAACAGCCAACATGTCAAAGAATAATAAAAAACACTCAATGAGTGATTGATGGTATGCACTGAACTCGAACACAGCAACGGCTGACCAGTCGTAGAGTTCAAAAAGAGCGACGTCAAATTTAGCGGCACGAAGTTCATTCAGGAGCTCGACGTCTTCGAATATCCCTGAAAACGAGGAAATGTCTTCAGTCTTCCAAGGAAACAGCATTTCGCATATCCGGAGCTTTTGTAAACATTACTAAATTCACGTTCGAGGAACACTAGTCGTCGAACTGGAAAATAAATTAGAACCGCACAATAGAAATGTATAGCCATTATTCCTCCCTTAGTATTTGCTCCCCTGGAAGGACCAAGCTCTCCAGGAGCTCGTTCGAACCCTTCCTAGGATTTCGGGAAGATAAACTCCGTCGGCATTCAACAAAATTTGTGAAGAAGAAAAAATCGTTAAGCAGAGATATGAGCTAAATGCAGAGACGTTCGAAGAACTTCGATGGTGAATGAGAAGAAACGAAATAAATGCAAGAAGTGGTAAGACTTGCATAATAGACGTAAAGATGGTCAATGTAAAAAAAATTGAACAAATCAAAAACTATTGTTATCTTTTATTGCTTTAACAATACAGCAAATGCATACCTTGACCTACTCTTCTCATTATTGAGTGGAACTTCTCCATACCATTCACGGTGAAGCTTCGCCCCTCTGTTATGGGAGATTCCCATAAGTGCGTGCCCTTAATCCTGGAATAGATATTCATGCATAACTTCCACTAGTGCTTTTTCGTGAAGAACTTTGATAGCGGCAATTTTTTCGCTTACTCGAATTCTAACCACTCATTAATATCGTAGTATTTCGACTGGTAAGGTATTAATCGGACCGCTACCGATGTATGTCCAACCGCACTAACATGCGGGTCCAACAGAGGAGCGACGATCGTCTGAAAAAACTTCGTGAAGCTTTTCAATATCTTCGATGTCACATAAGTTAACGTTTTACTCCATGTCAACGTTGGACAGTAAAGAGTAGGTATGAACAATGATTGTGACTCGAGAATGGTTGCCAAAATTTTCGTCTGAGAAGCTACATGATCCAGTTAAAAAATACTTGCCACTTCGATCTTACTGTGGCGGTCGCCCATAGAAGATTTTTCTTCTTGAATTTTAGCCACGAATTTCTATCCTATGATTGGCTTAAAAGGGTAAAATATAAAGCTCTCGGCGTTGATCAATCACTGAAGGATGTGTTATGCATTCGACTTTCGACTTCATTAATCATCGTTTGGAGGTGAAAATAACGCATATCTGTCCTTTAAAATGACTCGCGGTGGTCTACCGATGTATAGAGCCAGTGCTGCTAACTTCTCAGACAAGCCTGGTACGAATTTGCCAAGCCCGGATGGATGGAACGCTTGGTGAGCCATGGGCGTGGGAATCGATTCCAAATGCGTGTTGTAGGGCGCTTACGACCACTACTTTACACACACCATTGTATGACTTACAGTTCGTTAATTCGGACGAAAAAATTAAAGCTGACATATGCTATGAGTGTTTAGCATTCTGAAGCGTTAGAGAACAGGAAAGTTTACATACTGTTAGATGAATAAAGGAGACACAGAAAAACATTGTACAACAAACCACATTATGACCGTCTCCAGCAAGTATATCAGCTATGTTTCCCATGAACCGCACGTGGCTAGAGCCTATTGTCGGATTCCATAGTAAAACATGAAGACTGCATGAAATGTTTAGCATGGAACACAATACCATCAACCGTTGGATCATTTCCAAGCTAAATAGTCACCAGAAATTATGGCGTGAAAAGGCATAACGCGTCAATGCGCACCAATAGATTTTCTACTCGTTGTAGATTTTATGAACTACGCAACTGTCAGTGTAGTGAGACAAATAAGGAGCGAGAACCGCAAAAACAATCTGGCAATGTAACCATAGTAATAAAACTGCTACCATAACGAAAGAATGAAATGAAAGGCGTAGTTTACGCGTGGCTCTCATTTCCATCATCGCCAATATCACTAGACCTCTCGCTTTCCTCGACCACACCCAGCCAGTGTTAGGCACCTGCACGAAGTTCGCGGCGGCAAGCCATTCTCCTACCTTTTTTGTTTGAAAGATAGAGTGAATAAGTAGGCTAAGACGTCGGTAAACAAGTGAGTCGCAAGCATTATGTACTGTAATGATAACTAGTGGAGAAGAGCCGCGAGAGACTGGGCTTCACGTGATTTAAAGCTCATGAGAGGAGGAATGTCAACCTCATGTTGATACTACTACACGAAATCTCTAAGTGAAAAGTTTTGATATTGCTCGTGTCTCTCGCTCTCGAAAGAGGAGAAAGTGCTAACTAGTTCGTAAGTCGACATGAACCATAAATAGTTTGCCTTCACTAGTCGCTCGATGGTCAACGGTAGGAATTTCTTGGTAAACAACAAGAAGGAAAATCGACACTTAACAACCACCTAATAGAACTTGTTTACCTCGGAAATACATTATACTTAAAAGTAAAATCATATCTTGAAAAATTAAGACATATTCCCAAAAGTTGGGGGAAGAGAGGACCGGAAAGCGTTTATTTTATTTATTTTATATGACCCAACTTCACGTCTACTGTGCGGATCCCAGCACTTCTCACGTTCGATTCGTTTCTTCGAATCCATTGTCCACGAAGATCTTCCAACTTTTCATCGGCCTCTTCGTACTCGTCGTGCCATATCGGGAGGTCATTCGAGGTCAATGGAATGAGACCCGTTTATTTTATCCCGTTGGGCTTTTGATATCCACGCGTAGTTTACTGAGCTCCGAGCGTGGATGTTGAGCATGCTCACGGGTAGCTTTCGGGCTTCTCCTTGAGCGGATGAGGCCCTCATTTATTGGAGGCGACTCCTAACCACCTCCGTTGTACATCGTCTTCACTTTATTATAGGTTTTTGGTAGAATCAACCAGTAGAATACAATCTGCATAAACGAGAACACACCCACGCACGCATGCATGTGTAAGCCTCATAAATGCAGAAAGTACGTGATAAATCGGCGCAGCAGAACGATGGATACCATCCCTGGATCTACCTGCATGAAGTATAAGGTCGCTTTTGATCTGCAATTAAACGCCACCTGGTACGAGCCATCGTTCATTAAGAGCCCTCCATGGCGGAGATCCATGAGAGTCACGAAACATCAAGAGAAACCTTCGACATACAACGATTTGTACAGATTAAAATGCACACATAGTAGAGAATATTTTGTTTCCTCAAATTTAAACTAACACCAAATTAAAGGGAACGTATTGGAATCTGAAAGATTGAATTTACGAGAAACAAAAATGCAACAATACATAAATTATATAAATATAAATATAACCACTAATGACATAATATCTACGATATAATATGGATAAATACGGCACAGTGTATACGATATGATATAAATATAATACACATGAAATATGCGATAATAGTGCGTGTGAGTAGGTATGGAGTAATATATTGACTTCTTATGCTTGGTTAATGAAATGGTCTTCTAAAATAAATATGTACATACACACGTATATATAGAAATAATGGAAATAAGTGACGTATTGACTGCTGATGCTCCTGCGCACGAAAAGACTAGACCACCTGGCCTCTTCTGCCCATGACGCAAAGATGAATCATGGTATCACAAGGAATGAGCGGATACATTGTAGCAACAACAACTATAAAACAATAGGGAAAACTTTTGCCGTAAGTCTTATAAGGTCCCAACTCCTAAAATCCACTATTCATTGAGAAACTGGCGAGAGTTATCGAACAACTGGTACTGCATGTTGAGTGAAGCACTATTTTTAACAAATAACTAGTTGTTATCTCACTTCCAGCCGAATTGATGGATCCCGGGTATTGAGTGAAGTGGGAAGGTATTAAAGCCATAAAGTAAACGTCATAATATTCTTTGTACTACTTATACAGCTTAATTAAATGCTGACAGCGCTACGATTGGATGATGGACGAATTTTCATTCACCACACGCGCAATAGTTTAATATGGTGTAAGAACGTGGAAGTGTAAGAAGAAGGTCATATCGGATACGTAGAAGTTAGGGAAACACGAAGACACATAAAGGGACCGAATAGGAGAACGATAATCTCAAAAAACCAATGTGCCGTGCCTCTTGAGCGAACTCACAGACCGTACCTGCTCATTTTAATGCAAATTTCGTCTGCGCTCCAATGAGACGCCGTGCTCCGACGAGTCCGACACCGAATGTGGTCGCAGTCGTGAAAGAAAAATGTTGCAACGAGTGACACCTATAAGTGTCATAATAGCTTAGCGGTAGAGGTCGATAAGACACCTATAGGTCTCATTTTCTTTTCGGTGCTTTACTTTAACACGAAGAACTATAATGATATTGAGATATTTATAAAATTCCGGACCATTGGAGTCTGCGGTGAGAAGCGAACACGCTATTACCCATTTCGGAGGATACAGCGTTCACGACTATGCCATGCGAGCCTGTCGTTTCCGATTTCTCTCAGCCGTGTTATTGACCTGTAGGTGCTATCAGCAATCACCCGCCGATGGAATTGATCTGGGGAGCACGAGTCGCCATTGAACCTTGTTAAGCTGAAGCTGTGCTATAAATCACGAAGTTTTCACCTTTTATTTACTGCGTATACTTTTTTGATGGCAGGGTGTTATGTTAAATACGATCATAATGATGTTAAGGTATTTGGAAAACTCCGGACCGCTGGTGTATGCAGTGTGGACCGAACACGTTGTTACCTTTTCCAGAGGCGAACCTATGGGTAGACCGATTGACCTATAGATCAGTATTTCACACAATACTCTTCCATTAAAAAAGAGCAGGCAGTAAATAGAAAGTGACAACAGAGAACTATTTTCCCATACCACTTGTTACCAATAGGTAACTTGTAGAACACAAATGATGTGTTGTGCGTTGCTCGGGAAAAGCTCTATTCTGCACCTAGAAATATGCAAAAGAACTGTTCTCCAAACGAGCTCACTAACCAGGAAATTGGGTGCCAATCGACCGCTAGGGCTGGGTGTAGCGCTGTGGTCGGAGGCGCTCTGCAGTACAAATGGGATTGACCGCGGTGCACCAGGACCACTAAGCCCTCCATCCTTCCGGAGCTGGCAAATTGATACCAGACTTGTCTGGGAAGATAGCAGCACTGGCTTGATACATCGGTAGGTCACCGCGAATCATTGTAAGGACCAGATATGCATTCAACCACCCCCAACGATGCCACAACCCACGAAGTCTTCAGCCATCGAAGAACTATTGTTTGTTTTGGGAAAACCAGCAAGCCCATAAAGGCTGAAAATGCGCAACAAACCCGTGATTAGGCGACGTAGTGAGAGTGTTAAAAGACATTGATTATTTATGTCCAGGTTAAACAATAGTCGTTTACGAAAACTACTGATCTGTTGCGTGCCAACTAATATAACAATGACTATTGCAGAATGGGTTATCTATAAAAATACAAACCATAATCAGTGGACAATCTGCGACAGCCGTTCTGTATAGAAGTGGCACTGCCGAGTGAGGTTTTTCGAGCAGTACTCCACTCCAAATGATTTGACTACATACGACCACGAAGCACCGCAACGCGAGAACGAATGGCTGTGAACAACCGACTCAGATCTATCTAGCTCTGAAGAAGACGAACACTTCAAAAATTAGCCAAGTAAACTTTCATTGCAATCTTGTCTAAGCGTAAGCTGAGAAATCTTAAAAGATGAAATTCGGGTTCTTAGAATTTCCGACGGAAAAGCGGAAGCTGCAAGCATAACGATGGATTGGGAAGCATTATCGTTCCTATTTTTACCTTTGTTTTCTTGTTGGAAATGCGAGCTTTCCTTACAACGGTTTACCGCCACGTCGTGGCTGCCAGGTGTTGTTGGGTGTCGGGCTGCGATGTACAGCGGGGGATTCACCCCCCTGGCAAGGTCTCGCAAGCTGCGAAGGAGCCCGGCGTTTCCATCGGGAAGCCCACCTAAGAGTAAACCAACATCAGAATCCACCACCGTCCTGGTAACAAACTAGTCGCATGATGGCAAATCTCCCTCTGATCCACAAGGACGGCGACTGCCTGTGCTGGTGACGACCTGGGACAAACTTTGGCCAGGCTGACCTCGGGGCTCCAGGGAACCATAATGGCTTAACCAGCAAATCTCCGAAAAATGGAGATTATGCTGAAGCCCGCACAACCAGTGAGGACGGGCCATCCAGGTATCCAAGTACTATAAGCCTTGAAGCAATAAAGTGGAAGAAGTGTATGCCATGTGCTCCAGAAAATCAGAATTTCACTTTGGTAAAATAAGAGGGGCTTTACCTTTTAGGCCAAGATTTACGCATTCTAACAACTTTCATTGCCCTTAGTAGAAAAATCATTATGAAAAGAGGTATGTTTAATCGAAGTTGAAAGCGGCCATTATTTTCGCATCTTACGACTTTTACAGTTAACTTGTCGCAAATGTGCAATAAGCCTTTCCTGCAGCGCCTATGCCACATTCCGGCATCTGACTTGCATATGATACATGAGCACATAGTTACTTCTACTCTTTCATTTCATACACTAGTTGCTTTACTAATTAGTACATAATCGACCGAGTTGATCCAACGTGGAAAAGTCATTTAGTGAATACTACTGTGAAAAACTACAATTGCTTGCAATGAACTCGAATTTCATCAACACTGGTTGAAGTTGCTAGAAAACAAATGAATGAAGGAAGTCGAAACGGTGAAGACTGCCGTTTCACTGGTTCTTACTGGTTTTGCAACGCACCTGCTATTGAAAATCATGTTGAATGAAGTTCCTAACACGAGCTGAACACGTCAACCAGACGGATACCCTCAAGCCATTCAAATTATGTGCAGGTTGTGAATTCTGTTTTCTTTTCTTGTTTTAGTTGAACACTGCTGCCGAAGATGCTGCATCTATTAGTGGTGAGTCCGGCGTTCAATTAAACGGCAATCAAAGATCCATGACGGTGGTCATTGCGTGATTGTTGGGTTGACTTACTGAATCTAAACCTACACCGTTCTTCTATTCTCATCAGCTAGGAACTTGCTCTATTCATCGAACGATAACCTATGCTTAGTACTTACTTGGATACTTGGATGGCCCGTCTCTACTGGTTGTGCGGGCCTCAGCATGTTTTCAACTTTGTTGGAGTTTTGCTGGTTTCGCTACTGTGGCTCACTGGAGCACCGAGATCATCCTGGGCAAAATTTGCCTCAGGTCATCACGACTGCAGGCAGTCGCCGCCTTTGTGGATAAGAGGGAGATTTGCCACCATGCGACTAGTTTGATAACAGGACCGTGGTCGATCTTGATATTATTTTACTTTTAGCTGGGGTTCCTAATGGAAACACCGGACTCTTTCTCAGCCTGAGAGACCTCGCCGGTGGGAAGAATCCCCTCAGTGTAGATCGCAGTCTGACACTCAGTAATTTCTCCCAGCCATGATGAGGCAGTAAACCGTTAGGAGGAACTATGCTTAATAGTACGCTTATCAGAATTACTTGCAATGTATTATGAGTACAAAACAAAGATCTACTTCATATCCATAAGCTACCCCTTCACCATTTTAACGAATTCTCACTTGGGTGAAACCAGCATTTTAACAAAGTGTCACTTAGTTGAAAGCGGATGAAATATAGGAAGAAAAGAACGAATAAAACTATCAAGGCATCACTCTTTTGAACAACATTCAACTCTATCATATAATGCGTGTGGATTACGAGTGAACATTCCACTCACGATATACCACGCTGAATAAAATTTCCTAACGACCAGTCAAAACTGGTAACAATGACTATCCAAAGTCGCCTTACAGAAAACTTTAAGACTAACCAAGAACAGATGTGCACATAATTTCCTAAGTAGAGTAGTTTAGTAAATGACAGGGAGAATTTAGTCGCACTCCTAAGCATTCCCTTGGATTGGTATAAGCGTAATATTGAAACGTTTCATTTATTCCTGCACCACTACGATGGTTTCCTGCCTTTTGATATTTTGATCACACTGAGAACCGATGATAGTGAGGACACAAAATTTGGGTTGAAACATTTTAAAGACTCCTGGCAGCATGATTGATTTCATTACATGTTCAACTTCACAACAGTCTCAGTTGTGAGATGTGAATAAAATGTGGAATACCATACGAGAATGGTAGGCACGAGAATGCGGATTGAAATTACGTTCTCTTTGGATGGCTAAAAATGCGACTTTTACTGCTTCCCACAATCCCTGTACATTGCTAGAAACCTCTTTGTGATCTCATTATCACTATGTTTCTACTGTTTTTTATTTCTTGGATTTTTCGAGTTTTCAGCGGCATCCTTTTAGAGGCAATTCATCGCGAATCCTTCAGATTCCGCTACTGGTAGGACGAGGCGCTGTCATTGTTAATATCAGAAAGATGAGCGCAGCTTTGGTGGATAAAAAATGAGCTATCCAGCCCTGGAATGAAAAGGTCTGCACAGGAAATGAAACTGTGAAAAAGGAACAAGAAAGAAGAAGGAAAGAGACGAAATAACAAAAAAGGTAAACAGTATGGAATACCACAGTCGATGGCTGAAGCAAAACACCTTGTACAGTGTGGACAAGTGTGTAGATTCTGATGCTGTTGTATATCTTAACAGATATGATGTAGATTGGCCAAATTTATGCCTCCCGCAATCACGTCCTCACAGCAATGTCCTCCCTAGCAATATCCACCTGACAGGATTTCTTTGGGATAAGTAGCAGGTCTGGCCACGCCCATCCACCTAACTTCCGAGGTCGAGTGCGTATGCTCCTCCTACGTGCTATGACTTCTTGCCTACCCCATATTCTATTTCGGATATCGATTTTTCCACGTGATCCCTCTTACCGGAGTATTCTATTTTAGACATAAATTTTTCTGTTGATCTCCATCTCCCTAAAAAGAACGTTAACCGTTAAATAAAACAAAAAAATTGTGCAAACTTCTGTGATGTTACTAGGAAAACATCGATAGTATTCATATATGTTCTCCTTCGCTCCATATCCGAGTAAAATATGGAGCATGACTCCTGAAGCAGTGGTGGATTTTTCTGCAGTGGCAGAATACTACGATGGGACAGGTATGTTGAAGTTCGCCGAACAATAGTCAAGTCACTATTTCGAAATTTGGCTCTTAGAGCGCTGGACGTACATCATGAGCATGAGCGTAAGTTGAATTTCATTTTGTTGCTAGCCTTACCATTGTAATTGTGTAAAACTAATCCTATAATAACAAATCTTCGTACATCCTTGGTTGTTAATGAAGTACCTTCTATACGGTTGGTGAAAAACTGAGAAAAGTAGATGAAAACTAAGAAAAGGCCACCAACTCACAAATGTACTTGTTCACGAAGTGTTTTAGCTCCTCTTCCTTACTCGAATCACCAAACTTCTGAATTCCTCGACTATATTCAGATAGTTCATTTTTAGAACAAATAAGCAAGCTTAGTTTAGTCTTGGGTTTGACGTGGGAACTGTGAGCCATTACAAAAGGTATAACTCTGTATCGTATCGTAGTATCGTTGGAGGTGATTGAATGCATATCTGGCCTTTACAATAACTCGCGGTGGCTTACCGATGTATCGAGCCAGTGCTGCTATCCTCCCAGACAAGCCTGGTACCAACTTGCCGACCCCGGAGAGATGGAAGGCTTGGTGGGCCATGGGCGCCGGGATCGATTCCACGTGTGCGTCGCAGCGGCGCCGGGATCGATTCCACGTGTGCGTCGCAGCGGCGCCTCCAACCAGTGCGCCATACGCTCCCATTGGGAACGTACGGGTATAAAAAATTGTGAAGTAGACGCATAACTGGCAGAACACCTTGAAATTCTGACAGGGATGCTTCTATATGATGGATCATAGGAACTCATGGTAAATAGCACCGTGGATGTCATTTATACACAAAGAGATATGGGCGCACGTGGCGCAGTGGTCGGAGGTTCCCTGCAATACACATGGGATCGATTCCCACGCCCATTGTCCACCAACTCTTCTATTCCTCCAGGGTCGACAGGTTGGTGCCAGACTTCTCTGTAAAGATAGCAGCGCTGGGTGGATACATCGGTAGGCATCCGCGAGTTATTGTAAAGGCTAGATATGCATTTAGTCACCTCCAAACCTGCTTAATGAAGTCGAATGCATGGCGCATCCCTCTGGGATTGATCAACGTCGAGAGTTTTATTCTTTTGTTTTTATAACGCGCTCAGTTCCGACGACGCGAAATATAATGCTGTCTTAATAGGTGGAAGCTCGTATCGCTTTCATGCTTTTGTAGGCAATGCTATGAATCATCCTTAATCTTCATCAAGCACTTGTTGAGTAGCTAAGCATCAGCAAAAATCGGTATGCAAAGTGGTTGCTTCCTACTGTATTCTCATTGCTCTATTTCAGCTTCATTTAATGTCAAAGACTCATGGCAATGGCACACAGTGGAAGTCGTTGAGGTAAACTCAGGGTCACCGACTTATTGCACTCTACAGATCAAAAATATGCTTCAGGAAGCGCTGTGGCTGCAACCTACAGATCAATTGCGGTCTTTTCCTCAAAAACCTTGTCAAGTAAGTGAAAATTTCAATTTTCTACTTTTTGGTTTACTGCCTATTCTTCTTTTGGCGCGGTGTTATATGAAATACAACCACAAGGATGCTGAGATATGAACAAAGCTCGGGATCTTAGGTGGGCTTTGAACCCGCTATTACCATTTCCAGGGGCTCACGTGCTGCTCACCGCACCGACCAAGGCCCCTTTGCCTTTCCATCGGCCATGTTTTTACTATAGCGGTGCTATTAGTAATCACCTGGAACTTTAAACTCAATATCTTGGTATACCGAAGGAAGTTCATGAGGTTCGTAAAGAATTTTCGGAAGATAATATTTATAGTTCTTGCTTTCTAAAACTCGACTTTTAATAACCTCGGCGTTGTTATTCAACACCTTCCTCAACTATTTAACCCAGAGGAGGTTGGAATAAATTATTTATTCAGCTAACGTTTCGACGTCTTTATCCTCTTTAGAGCCGGATTGATCCGAGTCGATGATGTACAGCTCATCGTCCTCGAGATATGCTTATTCATTGTTGCATCGAGTCGAATCCACAGGAAGGAATACTGATCGAATGAACAAGCTCAGTCGACAGTTCTCTTTTACACGGGAAGGACGGTGATCGATTCCCGCCATTCAATATGATCCGCTTTTTGGCGCGTAATGCATCCTGCAGCTCGGTATTTTATTGTCCACCACAAAGCGATTCACTAGTTTTCGAACCGATCGTTGTTTCGCCTCAGCTAATGATCACTACCTTCTTGGGTTATTAAACTAACCCGAGTTTCATAGAAAAAAAAGGTTTATTCGACTAACGTTCCTACGTCTCTGTCTTCTTCAGAGCCGGATTGATCCGAGTCGATGATCCACACGTGGTCGTCCTCTTGGTGTGGTTGTTCGTTGCTGCGTCAAGTCGAATCCAATGAAGTGGAGCATCGATCGAATGAAATATTTTATACCAACCTCGTGTCAGTTCAGTAATGGAAGAAAGTTTTTGATTTGTTCGCTAATTTTAACTTTGTTGGATTCGCTGAAGATTTTTCGGATAGATCAATTCGCCCAGGGTTTCGTCTGTGTGATCACTGGGCTCACATTTGATACATCGGTGAACATTATTGCAAGCTGTTGACTGTATACCATTCTGCTCTCATATTCACCAGTGCCGTGCATGACTTACTTTGCCTGTGTAGAAAATGAAAACGAAGGTTGTCTATGTTGCAGCTATGATTGGAATGCAAGAAAACGAAAATGTGTAGCGCAGTGGTTATAGGACCTCTGTAATGTACACATGGTCTTTGGTTCGATCCCACGCCGTGAGCTCACTAAACCTTCCATCCCTTAGAAGTCAGCAAATTAGTACCAGAGTTGTCTGGGAGGATAATAGCACTGACTTGACACATTGATGTGTCACCACAAGCAAGATATCCATCTAGTGACCTTTGCGATGTTTGGTGACGTCTAATGTGTGACATATCCCACAGGCATTGGTCAGTGCAGAGAGCTTTACACTTTATCTTTTATGGAACAGAACACTAAAAAATATTTTGTAGCGAAGTTTGCAATTATTTTCTTAACATGGGTCGTTTAGGAAAACTTGCACGTGTATAACTCAAAAGGAAGCGGTCTTGGAAATCGAAGAGAGTTAAGAAGTGGAGCCCATAGGGTGCGAATAGAAACTCTATTCAACAAAAATTAGATGAAGACGAAATAGAAAGCTGTATATGTTGTTCGGATATCAAACCGATAAGATGATTTAACGACTTTCTAGAATACACTTGTATTTCGGTTGATTTCCGAAGGTGTGATTAAAAATGTGACTTCACAGCAGATTTATTTTGAACTCACTGTTTTAGCTCAGATACCGTGATATTAAAGTGCTGTCAAGTGATGAAAAAGCACTTTTCGAGGTAAGCGGTGATTACGATTCTTGAAGATGGTTACGTTGGATTGTTGTTTCACTGAAGCGAGAGAACTGTTGTACTCACAGGAATGTGCGTATTGCAAGGGCGTCGGTAGGCCTTTTGTTGGCCACACTAAGACAGCATGCCCTGTGCTTTTTGCGTTGAGACCCTGCTCACTGTGTGGTGCTGACGGATACGACAATCATACTCGCTCGTAAGTTTAGATTTCTCCATCTCACTTTAGAATTTGTAGGGGTTTTGTATGCGTTTAAACTCAATATTCCTTTTTTTGCAACCACTCTGTCTCACATCCTTATAGTTGTTGTTAGTCACTGTGCAGATACAAGGAGCAGCAAATATGGTATGGAATTTTCTTCAATCACCTCTTTTCAGGCATTGTCCATCTCAACAGAAGGTCATATTAGCGTTGAAAGAGGACTATCGATATGGTGCTCAAATAAGGCAGGCGAAAAGATGTGCGCTAATATAAGCTCTGACGTGAAATGCTTCAAGACGTTGTAAATATATCCCTTATATATATCTAGGCCAAAATCATTCTCTTGACTTCCAAAAAATGATAACTGAATTTCTCGTTAACAACCATTTTATAGTAGTCCTACGACGACGAGTCCAATGAGTAATACTTCTCCAACTCGAGTAAAAAATGGGTAGACGTGTTTGCTATGAGTGGACTTGAGTTCCTTTGTAATCCACGTGTGAATCTTAACCATTTTCCATTTGGTGCACATTTTAACAGTATTTCGCTACTCGCCCACTTTTTTTTACGCTATTTAACGTCACGCGAATAAATGTTCTTCCAGTAAATTGCGCCAATTTCTAATTTGGTCACTGCTTTCAATGCATCCGCCACCATATGAGTTATATGGGACTCATACACGTTCAAGCATAGTTTGGCCATTCAACTTCTACCGGAGATATTTCATCCGTAAAGAGCTGTATTAATTCAAGTAAAACTTTTACAATTTGGAGATTCTTACTAGTATGGTACACGTTTCTGTTTTTCATTGCTGAGATTTGTTCCTTCGGAGCTTATAAGTGGTTCCTCTTGACTATTTTTGTTTTATAAAATTGAAATTCGGAGAAACTATTTGAGCCCTGGAGGCAATATACCTAAGGCTTGTATAAAGTCATGAAGTCTCTAGATTCCCACTCACTCCATTTACTGGAAAAATTGTCGACGGTAGCAGAAAAAACAGGCATCACCTCGAACGTATTGATCCTCTTCCAATGATGCTGAGGCATTTGCAAAACTCCGGACTGCAGGTGTCTGCGGTGGGAACGAACGCGCTATTGTGCTTTCCAGGAAGTAACATGTTCACCACCACACCATGAAGGTCCTTCGTTTCGTCTGTCTCTCAGCAGGTTCTATCGATTTCTTTGCCATCAGCAATAAAAAAAACCTAATCCTCTTCCTCAAAACACTGGAACGGTCATAGTGTTTAATTCTTATTTATTGGCCATTATTTTTTCTGTAATGGGCGCCTATAGCGCAGTGGCCAGAAGTACGTCCTGAATACATACGTGGGGTTGATACCCGCGCCCATGGCTTAGCAACCCTTCCATCCCTCCGGGGTAGGTAAATTGCTACCAGACTTGTCTGGGAGGATGCTACTGACTGACTCGGTACATTGGTAGGTCACCGCGAGTCGCAAAGATAAAATATGCACCCAATCACCACTAAACAATGCTTAATGAAGTCGAATCCCTGGCGCATCTCTCAGGAATAGATCAGCGCCGAAAGCTTTTAGAGCTTTTAATTTCGTCGTGTTCAAAGCGCATCTGAGTTTCCGAGCTTTACTCACATGCCAGCATCATTATGGTTACAGTATTCGTTAAAATCTCATCATTTCCATTTTTTGCGACTGAATTAAGACGAAAGAAGTTTGGAGAATGAAGTAATTCCACTTCAGGTGAATTATTTATTCAAGGAATGTGCCCAAATCCTATGCGCTGAGGATTATGCAACGAGATGACTTCTGTAGAAATCATATGATGCGAAAATAAGGCCGCTTTGAATTTAAGTTAAAATAGCCTGTAGTGAGGTTCATTGTGTTGAGAACAATTTGAGTCTACAAAGTCTTCCCGAAGCGACGAACGTTCTCATCTGTTATTATGACGAATCTCTGATTTCTAGGAACCCATAACATACTTCATTTTGTTGCTTAGAAGGTCACCAATTTCAAGCACGAAATCAAATGATCAAGTGGGATTTCGTCCAGCATGACATGATGTTGTTCTTCAATTTGTGTCAGAAACTTCGTGTTCGAGTGTTTGCGGTTTCCTCAGATGATCAATTGTTTCCAAATTTTTCAGCTTATAATTGGACACTTGGACGGCGCCTTCTAGCGGTTAGTGTAAGCGGCTGTATACTTTCCATGCGTTTTCCACGAAAATATTTCCTGTCAAACATTATGCCTGATGGCGGTCGTGTTTAAAAGTATGGCGACGTGTATACATACCACTCCACGTTCTATGAGGCATCTACAGCAGAGAATAAGGCTGACTAACCAGTTCCGGCCTAAGGATCTTCATTGTGGGTGTCGCCAATCGAATACAAGCGATTTCTCGTTTGTGCAATGCGCATCATCGCGTGCCACTCGGCCACCACGCTAAATTTTCTGTGCTGTGCTATTGTTTATTTGTTAACTAAGAGATTTGGGCTTTCAAACCTATCAGCTCAGTCGTATTGAAAATTATTGATTAGACCGAACATTTTTTTGGGGTTGCTTTGCTGTATTTCGTATGTGTATTCTATTTATTTAGTTCAATATTAGTTCAATCCCTGCCCCAGTAAGTATTATTTGTATCACCTTGTATCATGTATAAGTATCAGCAACACTTCGTGAATGGATCTTTTCTCCACAAATGACTTGTGTGCCGTTATTTAATGGCAATATATCGGTCTCCCACCTTTGGTCATTTATGAGACAATTACGTAGAATTTGACGTGATTTGCCATCTCAAGGGTAGTGTGAAGGCCAGCGTTTATGAATACTCTCTGGTTCTGCAAGTGCAGAGTAAGGAAAAGTTTACATAGCACGCTGTGGACGTCCATGGACTGTCTTGATCCATTCCCAATGAGGATGTAGCTCGTTCCGCCACCTCTTAGCGTTTGATTTTCAGTAATTCCTAGTACTCTATACTTCACTGAGCATTTTAATTCTAATAATTTCATAAGTAATGGTTGAAAGGTCTTTCCAGTGTTTCATGTTCTCTAAATAAACGCTTACATTTTCTCTAGAACTATTCCTTCAATTGCTTACTATTTTTAAACGTGAATTACATTCTTTCGTTGGTCGTGTGTTTATGAATGTAATTCTTCACCGCTTTTGTTTTCGGCTCGCTGCTTCATAGGTGTTCCTCCACGTGTGTTTCCCTTCCTTTTTTCTTGTATTTAGACGTAGTTTCGTCAACCGTTTGTTAATTCCAGGATTTGGGATGATTCTATAAACGCCGAGAAGTTTAAAACGCAGTGAAAGAACTGCAAGAAGCTGACTATTTATCATATTACCACTAGTTTTCTTTCACCTCCCAACGGCTTACCCCCTCATCCTGGCTGGAAGGTGTCGCCTGCGATGTACGGCGGTGGGATTCGTCCCCCGGCAGGGTCTCCCAAGCTGATAAGGAGTCCGGCGTTTCCATCAGGAAGCCTAGCTAAGAACAAACCAATACCGGGATCCACCACCGTCCTGGTTTCTAAGTCGCATGGTGGTAAATCTCCCTCTGATCCACAAGGGGTGCGACTGCCTGTGCTGGTGACGACCTGGGGCAGACTTTGGCCGGGCTGACCTCGGGATTCCAGAGAACCACAATGGCTTAACCGGCAAATCTCTGAAAAATGGTGATTGTGCTGGGGCCTGCACAATCATTGTGGACGGGCCGTTTAAGTATGAAGTAGGTAGTAAGTAAGTTTCCTGTCAAGGGGGCCATTAGCCCAGTGGTGGTGATGTCCGTTATCACGAGCATAGTGCTAGTTCGATTCCGCTCCGGGCCAACCAAGTCTCTCATCCCTCCGGGGTAGGGAAATCTGTATCAGACTTAACTGGGAAAAAGCCACTCTCTGCAATCCAGCTGGGAACCCTCTTGCCCGGCTATCCTAGGATTCCTGGGAGAATTGCCCGACGAGCATCCGACGACATTCAAGATGAAATGGAAATTCTCAAGCGGCAACCGAAGCAACACGGAAAAACTTGGAAGACCTTGTTGGACGATGCATGCGAGGAAACGAATGGCATGTGAGAAGTGCTGGGATCCGGACAATAGACTTGAAGACGGATCAAATAAAATAAAATAAAAAGCTTTCTCTTAGCAGAGAATGAATATTTTACTAGAACTGCTGTTGGAGTCATTCAATGGCGAACAGCTTCATAGATGATGTAGCTAAGGATGTGAGGTAATCTTTTCTTAGAGCTTTTGTTAAAAGATTTGCATATGCTGTTCACTGTTGTTGAATTACTCATGGCTTCGGTCGGATTTCTCTTCCGCTAACATATCAAGATCATGATGAGCTCTCAAAAAGGCAACTATCAAAGCAGATGTTTTTATTACATAACATATATTTATAATTAATAATGGTCTGATAAGTGTCTGGTTGCTACATTGCATTTCTGACTGGTCGGTATTATCTTTCTTATGCGAAGCATTCTATGAAATTCTCACTGTTTATTTACCACAAGACATCTGCAATCGTATAGCGTATTATACGTATATCTAAAGTTCATGCATCGGCCCGGACAGTGGTTTCCTGGGTCCATGCACTTTCTGAAATTATTACGCTAGTGAATAGTGTGTGATTAAAAAGGCGGGTAAAAAGTTCGTATTCAAAGAACGAATGCCGTATATTGACGAACCTAATAAAAGGATTGAATCCACAAACATGAGGTGCCAACGTCCCAGCATTGAGTATTGGTGACGATCCCCATTCAGGAACGCTTCCTGATAGAACGTTGGCCTACATTACTTAGATGTTATATCATTCAGTTCCTACGTATGCTATTGTAAACCTGCTGCTGCCGTTATGTACTACACCCTTCAAGCTGCTAAACTGGCAAGATGAAGGCTGGTATTCCAGTAGAATGACGATGGTATCTCATCCCAATCTGGAAGTGCTTTGAAGTGTAAAGGATTGGCTCACCGAGTTCGCTCCGTACCAGTGATTTGGGTAATAAGCTCCTTGTGCATTGGAAGTTTCCAGAGTTAAGAGGATTGCGAAAATGGCATGGTTCATTTTGTGACTGTGGATGTGCAGTGTAAACATCGCCGGTGTCGCAACAGCATAGGTGTAAAACCGGATCAGTGTGTGATTAATTGCATTGCTCATGATCTGATTCTTCACAACAAGACAGCAGTAAAACAGGCGTGGATTTTAAGTGGTTTGTGTTTTCGGTCATAACCAGCTCACTGCTTGATGCACTGCTTTGACTGAACGTTTTGCTTAATTTCTTTTACCCTTTCAAGATTGCGCCCTTCTTCAACCACTACTTTCGAAATCGTCAAACCTAGTCATTTGCAGCGTCGATTTCTTAACAAAGTAAAGTTCTTGTTCTTCTTAAGTCGGATTCTTTACTGATACGCCGATATGGACAGCTCTGTTGCCCAAACACGTGGATCGTAGGTGTGCGATAGTAACAATTCATTGAGCACTGTGCTACTTGTTAGCTGTTAAGTATTTTTCTAAAGCGTATCCTATAAAATTTATGTTTCTCACACTCATTAATGGAAGTAAATGGTACGATGTTTAACTCATATCATGAGAATTGTAATGGAATTCACTGGGAATAACTTTATAAACCAGATATGCATTCAATGACCTTTAGCGGTTCCTCACGAAGTCGAATCACAGCGCATCCCTCAAAGGATTATACTTCAAAAAGTAAAATTTTGTTTGCAAATAAAGCTGATGTGTGCAGATGATGATGTCAAATAGCTTCGGGAATTTCCTGTAGCTAAACTCTTCTTCAAATTCACTGGAGTATCATTTCGTACATAGGCTCGGGCTGTACAAAATAATCTCGACTTAGTGGTACGTCAGCACTTTTTCAGCTTTTTTCAGAAACATGGAAGCCTCCAATGTTATTCATATTGCTTCAAATAAAGACAGTCGCGTACCACTGCGATTAAAGGGGAGTTCTGCCACTAAATAGCCAAATTTCTCCCGATGGCAATTTCTAGAGTTGGAGCACCCTTAGAACTTCCTTGGATTTTAGTTGACCTTTGTGAATTTAATCCTACTCTATATGAAATTTCGGCACCTGACAATATTCTGTTGCCATGATGGGGCACTAAACTATCGTGAGAAATGAATTTGTTGCTACATGCTTTAAACCGTTCACTTGTGTTATTGTACAAACAAATACTGCTGTTAACCGCAGATGAATGACTTTCTAAGATTCATCAAATGCATTTGCTAAGGAAATATTACACGTTGATTAAAATCAGAGGTTTATGCAAGTATTTACAGCTTTCTAATATTTCGATCATCCATTTCTTGGAACACAAAATCGCCAATACCTCTCGCAACCTTCTCGATATCGTGACTGACTGAGCGCGAAAGGATTACTGCAGTAGGTTTCGGCGAAGCCTCTGAAATTAGAGCTTTGTTTACCGATGCAAAACTTTATTAATTCAAACTGATATTATGTTATGATCTCGAACAATTGTTCATATTCGCGGGCCTTGATTTTTAAACTAATTTTACAGGAAACACGTCATCGAAATCATTTACGATTATGAAAGTGGTATTGGTAGACGGAGTAACTAAACCCACAGTACTTTATTCCCAGAACTATGAATGGTCAGGAGCTATGACGTATACAAGATTCATGTCCGTACTATCTACAGCTTCTTCACAGCTATGAATTGAAGACAGGATAAACCGTCATTTGTACCTACGTTGTCCTTCACAATCTCTACCAGGATACTTGGTTTTCACAATATAGTTTACATATATCATGGCACTTGAAATGCATCCTAGCGCTAAGTTGTCCTCATGTTTTCTAAGATAAGACGAAAAAATTAAACAATCTTACTTCTCGGAAAAATCATTACAGCTTACAAATATTTACCAACAATATGCATGTTTCTCTTGCTACCACGAGAAATTTGCTGGAGCACACAAATCGTCCTTCTTCCTTTTTTCGAAGCTCGTATCTGGAGTTACGAACAGACAAGTGGGATTTCCTCTACTGTAACGCAATCGTTGGTCATTGTAGCAACCGCGATTTTTGGAAAGCTTAATTTAAAAGGAAAGACTTAAATTGAGAGCAACACCTTCGAAAAAATGTCTATGCTCTTCAAACTATGGAACGAATTTTGTTGTGTCCAGTCCTCAGATCTCCAATATGTTTAGTCCTCCATAAATTACTCATAGTCAATGCTCATTGTAATAAATGTGTTAAACAAGGAAATGCTGCAAGCGCAGGAGAGAAGTGAGCTGGTCGCCAGGCTTTTTTTTTTACAAACTTAAGCTTACACAAAGCAACTGTTTTCCGACCATGCGAAGCGTATCTTGAGTAGAGAAATTATCAGTTTAACAAAAGAATCGTAAACTACAGATCGTGGAGAAAGTCTGTGCAGCAAAACAAATGATAAGAGCATTAAAATCACCGCGGACATTAAATAAAATGGTTCGCACTCCAGTTTTTCATTTGACTTATCAGCGTGATTTTTTCTTTTCGTTTCCGTAATTTCAGCGAATGTGGAATACATTGCTCTACAGAAGTGCATAGTAATTTACAGTTATTTAAAAAGTGGCACTAATTCATTAAGAAACCTAGTTGAGGAAAAAACAAGTGGTTAGAAAAATTCTTCAATTTCTTAACACATAGTGGTCGATACGATTCATATAAAACTCATAACACAAAATAACTGCTATAAATCCTATACTAGCCATTTCCTTTCTGCTCGTTTCTTTTACGACACAGAATTTTTCGCTGCATTTTTCCCATTTACTCGGCACTCTACCACAATGCAGAAGTTAGATGCTTGCCGAAAAGGGCCATTCTGTACGGATCGTAATCTCTAAAAAATTATCTATTGGTTTCATTCGTCTCACTGAGAAAAACAACCACCCGGGCGAAAGGTATTTGACTTCTCTATCTTGGTCGGTGGAGGGAAAGAGTGCTTTGGTTACTGTGAGCCACCCATGACACACTGCTCGTGGTGAAAAAATTGACGTTGTCCCACATGCCATCGCTTATACGTTAACATATTTTCCTCACAACTTCATTTACCAGTCATTAATAACATCTAGCTAAATGGTGCTCATACTGGGAAGAGAGCGACGAAATACTGTTAGTCTACTTGAGATCTTTAATTCAATAGTATTAGTAGTTTACAGAATGTGTAGAGCACTTTATTCCAGGGTCTATTTTTCCTAGCGGAAATGTAGTTCGGGGATGGGGCAATTAAACTTCAAAAAATCATAGCAAACACGCAAGATTAGGATCGGTCTATCCCTACATTTGAGGTGTACTGCATTATGTAATAGGGCTCTGTTAGTACTCCTTGTTAAACATGCCCTGGAAATTTCAATGCATAGAAATAGTTTTACAACGAACCTGTAACTTCTACAGAGCCGTTCAATTGCGCTGCTTCGTCGTCCGGGTGGAGGCTTTCTTGTGGGTACCACTGGACGGTTGGGTAGTGGAACATGACATCGTTCGGAGTAAATTGGACAAAAAACGACTGCCTGAAATGTATGAGCTATTATTTCCCGAAAACCTTGGCTCTTGTCTTGTCACCGCATTGTTGTTTTAAAAAAACATTCCATTTTTACTGTATTTACGTCGTTGTTCGCAACACGAGCACTTTGTTTCTTTTCTGTCACCTTTTACGCTGAAAATTGTGTAGTTCTCATTCTAAGACCATTGTTTGCACAGGATTCGAACTGTTATGTGATTTTCGACCGGTTGGTCAGCCTACTGCATGAGTCACCCGCTGCTGCTGAAAGAATTCTATTATACGGAAGCAAAACTCCTTTCAATCCACATATGCCTAGAATGAAGATTTGGAAGCGGTTTCCTAAGCTATTTTAGCGATTAATATTGAAAAATAAATGCTTTTTGGTCGTTAAGCTAGCACGATAGAACGATAAAAATGTTTGCCCGGCTATCGTTTTGATGTCTTGGTCTTCTTAAGAGCAGATGACCCCCGACCATGGTCAACAGTCGTTCGTGTTCTCAACGTGGCGTCTTCGTCGTTGTATCATTTCTGAGGCAAACTCAATCGGCAGCACTTTTTCATATGGAATGGTTGTTGTTGGTAATGACTGCCCGCTAAAAGACGAAGAAAAGTGTTAGCCGAATTAACATTTCTATCAATCTCGTGTTGTCAGGTTACTAATCCAAGAAGGTGTTGATTATTAATGCCGAGGTTAAATGACGTCTGGTTTAAAAAATATCCATTTACTACTTGCTATGCTAGCTAACTTAGTACCGACAGCTGCAGAATGAATTGTCCGCTGAAAAACAAATCATTATTGACACACAATCATGAACAGCAACAATTGCTGTTTATAAAAGAATGCTGCACGGTGAGGTTGCCTCATTCGAGCCGTGCTTCAGTGAAGAGGATTCGACTTGGATACGACAGATATGCGAACACGAGAATACCACATTGGGAAGACGAACGAGTACGGGCCATCGACTTAGATCGTCGGCTCTGAGGAAAACGAAACCTTTGAAACCTTAGCCGAATAAACTTTTTTGTCAACTTCGTGCTAGCTTAATAAGCCAAGGAGTTATTGATTATTAATGCCGAGCTTAAATGGCGATCGCCTGAAAAATATTGATTTGTAACAGTAAAATCAGGAAATGAACTTAAGAACTGACTATGCTTGGACTAGTGTATTGTATTTATAATAGATTAATAAACACGTTAGTAACCTGATAACTTGAATTCGTTAGTATTTGAGTCCTTCGACCTCCAAAAATGTTTTAAAAGTAACCAAAATTTTAAGAATTTTTTAACGAAAATAACATCTTATCAGGTGTACGACTATAGAGAATATTCCACGAGAAATATCCTCTATCTTCCACTTTAACATCTCCCTTATAAATCATCTATTCATATTTATTAACTTTCTCATCTAAACAACTGCATTATAAAACACTTGACATAATGTCCACGTGCTTGCCTTACATTAAAATCCCTTCTTAACCATCGGGCGCGCCACCAGTTACGGCAACTCTTTACCTACCGGGCACGGCTCATTGCTTGGAGACTTGACCCTGCGAACCAAGCCATTCGCTTGGATGTAGCCACGTCCCCTAGCACAACCATTTGCCTTCTGGCAGGGTGTCGAGCTCCCCGTTGCCCTTCCTCATCACAACCCTCCTACTTAATCATCTTCTTTCACAACTGCTCCGTTTCACATAGGCAAAAATAGTGTTAACTAAGGCCTTATGCTCTTGCATTATCAACATATTAAGGTTATCATCAATCCTCATGTAATCACTTCTCGTTGTTAATCTAGCCACCTCAAATATTTGCACCCTTTATAAGTACCCTAGGAAATTCACCATAGCCAGACTAAGTCATCTGTTTAGGTTGTAATAAGGTCGTAAAGTCTTTTTTTGCTATTGCTATCAATAAAGAAAGTTTTGTCAATTTTCACATAGTTAATAGTGGTTGTTAATTCAACGCTTGTCTGTAACACTTACACTGTTCATAAGTACTCTCCCAGCAGAATCCACCTCATTGCTAAAACAAACCTGTCCTCGCCTATCACATTCTGTCAGTGATCAAGTAATTCCTACGCTGTCGTAGTCATACCAATTACCAATATTGTCACATAAACAGCATTCCTATTTATATATCATATCCTCATAAACCCCTTGAATAGTCATTATTTATGCAATTTGATACCTATATTACTACTGCTCAGGGCATGTTTAGCTCAGTAATCGGAGGCACCTTGCACAATACACATGGGATCGATCCTTGCACCTATAGCTCACGAAACCTTCCATCCCCCGGAGTCAGCAAATTGGTCCAACACTTGTCTGAGAGGATAGCAGCATTGGCTCGATACATCGGTAGACCACCGCGAGTCATTATTAAAGGCCAGGTGTGCATTTACTGCCCATCAAACCACCTTAATTGTAATTTGTACATACATTTAGAATCTCATTGGATTGTTTTTTAAATGTCATGTGTGTAAACGCTTTAACTTTTAGGGGTGTTTTAGGAGTGGCAAAAAAACTCAAGTTTTAGGGGTGGCAAATCGCTGCAAATCAAGAAGATCCGCGTGGCCAAACTTCCATCACACACAACCAGCGAACTCTTCGCTACAACGACAAATAACCCCGTTCACCTACGAAAAACCCAGGGGAACACCAGCAATCCTAGATAGCTCTCTCTGCGCACCGAGTCTCCATGGGCGCCCCTGGCTAACAAACAAGAGGACCACGCTTTTAGTGTTTTAACTAGGAAATAGCTATAGGTACTTTGCAACATTCACATGTTTAGGCTTTACTGCGTTTCGGGCTAGAAATGCTGGGCTGGTTCTCTGCCTGTATGACTGTTCTGGGAAAGAACCCGCGTTGCACGTCAGAGGTGAACACCGAGCAACCCTCCTAGGTCACGGTGAAGCAGCAAGCCATTAAGAGGATAGCGTATATTTTCAGAAAATAAGCTAATGTCAATCAAAAACACTCACTTTTTGGCCGAATCTGAATGGGTTCGGACAGACAAAGAGATAACGATTCATGAATTCCTTACAGAATTTCGTGAAATCGATACGTTTCTTCTTTTTATTCTCAGGTCTGAAATGACGTATAATGTGAGAATCCATAACTGTTGAGAATAGAACTGAAACAGTGTAAAAATGAATAATAACTAAGATCCTGCTTAGACTGTCAGGTTGTAAAGTGGGGAAATGGATAGTAAGAGAAAGATGGACGAAGTAGTAAAACATTAGCATAGCAGAAACAATACAGATCTCGTAGCACCATTCGTTCGTTGGATGAAAAAACGTAGCTCTAGCGACGAACGTTGTGGTGGCGTTAAGAGCTTACGATACACAAAAAAATCGACTTGATATCGTGGTCAAGTAAAAGGCGTCTTTATTTGTAAGCCAATTTTCCAAACATCATCAATTGCATTACCTTGCCACGTGGTACTTACGTTCTAGTAGTGGTTCTTTCGTTATTCTCTTCTGATTCGACATCAATAGGCGCCAATTCTCTTATTAAAGCTGTTCTACAAGTATTGTTGTTGGATTTTTTCTTCCTTGACGGTAATTGATTAGTAATGAGTGTCACTGGTATTAAAAAGCAAAGGCGATCACTTAAGAGTCAAGATATGTTACTGACGGAACAGTAGCCTGGTCCGGTTCATCCTTCGGAATGCGGAAGCAAATGTTTTCAAACGCTTGACAGAATTCACTTTCCTTATCATCCAGCCTGCGCTGACCGGTCATTGCGCATACTTTAACGTATTCCAGACGCAGTTCTGCACAGGCTTCCTGAAAAACATAGTATTCTTTTCGTTATTGGGCTAAATGCCTGTCCAACTCAACAATCTCTTCATAAGGTCTAACCGAAGGGCGTTTTCGCCTTGTCAACCATATTATCCTAAAAATGTCGTTTTCAAGAATTTTCGTGTTTTTGCGTTCGTTAACCTATGGGAATGAGAGCGAGAAGAGAGACATAGAAATAATTTTGCCTCTATTCTCATCTTTCGCATAATGAAAAAGCGATCGTGAGAAACATGTTTCGTGCTGCCGCCCGTGTGTGCACACGCAGAGAACCGAAGATGGAAAATGGACTTGGCTCGAAAAATAGCCACTTCCAATTGCTTTGAAACGGTAGATACTCGAAATAGCCTCAGAGGAAAGACCACTATCCAAACTGAGTCCAGTGAAGATAGGGTCTCGTTCGTCCTGCCCTTCATTTCCAACAATAGAACTGAAACGAGAAAACGCTGCTTAAAAAGGGCCGATTTAGTGAAATCGGTAGCAATGATTGACGTACTACTGAACATTCTAGGATACGAGCTAGTTCGTAGCAGTTTGTTTGACTATCCACGCGAAATGCAAAATTGTGTAATGTTTTCTAACGGTAGAGATGCCGACTGCATGGGTTCGATCACGGTGCACCTAGTCTCTTGTGAAGGGTGTGGGGAAGAATACATTAGCGAAGTGGGTAGGTAAATCTGCTTCTGTATGGAAGAAGACCTAGATGGTGGGCGTAAAGTCGAACAAAGTACTCTATTAGACGCGCATGGTACAGAGAATAACGCAGAAGGTTTTGAAGTAAAGGTTACTATTCTCGAACAGGAATCCAAATGCCAACAAACTCTCGAGGCGTTTTCTTGTGCTCAGGCGTGATCACGCGCCGTCTGCCATATCGTTTTTTGGCATGGGCCGCGCGCACTTCTCAACTTTGTGAACATCTGTGCGACGTAAATAGCTGAAAGACAAAGAACAAAACGGTGAGTGATTGGCGATTATGGTGAAACGGTGATTATACTTCCATGTGATTTCTGTGCGGTTGGTCTCTACGTGACATACTTAGTGGAAACCTCATAGGAAGCGGCTCTGAGGAAGGCGAAATCCGCCGAAACGTCAGCTTAATCGTGAACAAAGAATAATAACACCTCGCGTTTGCTCAACAAAAATACGAAGAAAACGGTGAGTGTTTAAAAGATGTTGTTTACTATGCGATAAGAATTTAGAAATTGAATTTTCTGGTGGGGTTACGGAGGTGTTTGACCGATTAGGTTGCGTAACAATTTAACTCTTCCAGGGTCTGAACAAGACGAAATCTGGAAGGGTCAGCTAATCTGAGTGAATGAATGCTCTAATAACAAACTCGCATTTGATCATGAACAGATCTGTGAATTAGAAATAATTCTGCTCATTGATTGTCGTCACTAGTTGTAGCAGTGTGCATGAGTTTATACCATTCGCCGCCAAAGGGTTCCGATCACATATCCCTGGTCATTTTTCTCATCAGGCTATTTCTTCAATGTGTTGCTAGTAGTGTTACTTTAAAGATGACTGCGAGCAAAATTAGGGAAATGAATCCCGATACTCAGTGGTAAGTCGCGAGCTTTCTTAGGAAATACAGAACTTACGGCTCCATGTGAGCCCAGACCAGATCGCTGCCAACGAACTTTGGTTTATCAGATTTTCAAATTTCAGAACCACATAGAGGTTACGAAAATGGGCGACACTTTCTGCAAAAAGCTGCGGGCTCTTGGATACTTGGATACTTTGATAGTCCGTCTTCACTGTGCGGACCCCAGTATATATGCCATTCGTTCCTTTCTCTCGCAATCGTAGTCCCTGGTGGTGGTCTTGTTCGAGCATGGTAGCGCTTACGAGTCTCATACCGTGATCTGTAAAACAACTACAGCTGCAGGTACAACTGATTAACTTTGTTTACGAACACGTCCGCCCAACGCGTAGGTGGTCGTCCAAGGGGACGTTTGCATTTTCTTGGAGTCCACTCTACTGTTCTTTTCGTTCATCTGTCGTCTGTTCTCCTCATTAGCTCGGATGGCTACAAAGTCATTTGGGAATCAGCAAACCAAATCCCACCGAAAGCGCCTAGTGCTGTTTTCATTTAATAGTAGTGAACCAAGGATCTGAGAAAAAAAGCAGGATAAAAATATTTCATAAGGACATAAAAAAGCGGGGATATCTGCATTTAGCAACCACATAAAAATATCCTGCCAAGAATTTGGAAACATCTGCGTAGAGAATTTTTGTCAAACGTTCTCAGCTTTGCAAGTTTGGAGATTTTTGCGAGATTTAATTCAGCAGAGTTTAGTGAACAGTAGCCAGCAGTTAGAAATGTTGCTTGTGGAGATTAGGACGGGTTTGTACGTCCTTCCTTGGATTTAATAATGTACTTTGTCGCTTTCTGTCGGCCGAGGGAGGAGGAAATCAATGCTGATTTATTTGACAAGTGTAGTAAAGGTAGGAGGTATCTTAAACCTGTGACCCCTATATAAACTAATGCATAATGGGAAAGGTTTCCATCTCGGGTATCTGAACATAAGTTGATCTAATGGTTGCAGACTACCTTGTCCTTTTCTGTGATTTCGTTACTGCTAGCGACCGCCGTCTTGGCTGCATGAACTTTGCAGAACGCTAGCGTTGGATCGCGGTTGCATCCCATCGCTACGAGATCCCTACATTGACACCACTGACAGAATGAGACGACACCAATAAGAATAAGTAATCGCATTTCCTGGAAGTAAGAATTTCTTCGACATATTTTAACTACAACAAAATTATGGATTTTCCAAACGATACGTGAAAAACAGTGGGAGTAATTCGCAGTCAACTTGGCTTTTCCAGGCTTTGAAGAAGGCAAAATCCTTCGAAGCATCAGATTTAGTGAATTAAGAGTATAATAACAACCTCTTGTGTGCTTATGAAGGAAACAGCGAACATTGGTAGTGTTATGCTTAGAGCTTGGTATCACTATTCATTCGAGCAGTGCTACGCTCCAGAACATCCAACTCGATGCAACTACGAAGAGCGTTATCGCGAGGACGCACAGGTGGTGCGGTGCAATCGATACAAATCATTACGGATGTGAGGGAGATGAATACGTTGAAACGTTAGCAGAATAAAGTTTGATAGCATCCTCACATTAGCTTTACCACTTAAGAAAATATTACGTCTGGATTCCAATGAATATTTGTCGAGTGAAGAATATCGAGCAAGTCAGTTGTGATGTTCATTGGCATCTTCCTACTTGATGAACTAAAAGTTAGAATGATTTTCCGTGTTTTTCATGTGAGTGAGATTAGTTTCCTTCTGTACACGCGTAATCATATCCGGAACACAAGTGTGACAGTATGTTCGTGCAGTGCCTTGTACGTTGCTCCAGGCTAAGGCAAAAAATACAGTGACTGAGTACATAGGAGGCGATTGGAATCACCTCATCACGTCTTATGTCCACTGTCATAAAGTTTTACTAGTGGTCTCTGTACATATCCAACATGTACGCAAAGGCTTTGGGGATTCTTTGATTGGGCCTCACACGAGAGTGAGGCATCCTTCATGCTGCAGCGGAGTCCTCTGGACTTCAAGCAGCTGAGAAGTCCAATCCGCTAATGTCTCAATGTTAAGGAGATCGCTTGTAGGCCAAATTTGAACTTTTCGAGCTTTACAAAACCGAGAAATAAAAGGATACAGTAGTTGCAGCAGAATAGAATTAGGTTTTTCAGCGCACACTGCATCAGTGGACCCACGAGGAACACGATTTTAAAGTCGTAGAAGAAAAACAATGTAAAAAGGAGTAAACGAATGAATTGGGTTGATCTTGATCGATACTGCAATACATCAAACTTGTTTGCATTGCCGCCGTAATCTAGGGAAATGGTAGCATGATTTCTACTGGGAAGTTTATAACACTTCAAGTAGAATCAGTAAGAAAATCATACAAAAGTCTTTGTTTACGTGAAACAAAGAGCTATTAGCAAACAACACTTACTACGTAGTCTGCACTTTTCAGTGCTACTTAGTTGGCTCTAAGCTTCTTGAGATACCTGCTACATTACTGAATTTTTTGCCCGCTTACCTAATTATTTCATAGAAGTGCAATTGGCAGCAAGAGCGTCATTGAACTGGGCACACGAAAGCATCGGAAGATTACGGCTAATTTGAAGACAGGAACAGTGTGTTAACACTCATCAATCGATCAAGTAAGTCACTTACTTGGCAACAAAAATGACCCATCTTTTTGAGAGTTATGGCCATTTTTCCATCCCTTCGTTATATTACAACATTCCTGTGCAGGGATGGTCAGATTATTGTATGGGTTTGATTGCGAGTTGAGGCTTCATGAACTTTCCCTCTAATAGACGTGCTGAATGCTGGTCGAGCAAATTTTCGCTGAAAACTTATGATACTACATTGTTCTTAGGTCCTCAGTGCAAGCGATTACTGGAATTATATCGGGGAAAGTTTGCCACCTTTTGAATCAAAATCTTTCAATAAGGCAGCTAATTCTTTGTTCAGTGGACGGTGTACCGACCGAAGGCGGTGTGGTATGGCAAAGCCGATGCACAGATCGATGGGATGAATAAGTCAAAATCTTTAACAGCTATTTATGCGATTTTCCGAAGCTAAAAATTCTCGGTTTAGGATGGTTTTCATTCAACATAGCGTTGATTTACCATTTACCCTTTCAGGGGGTTCACCTGTTATCCACTGCAGAATCGACGCCCTCGGTTTGCCTTTCTCTCAACCTGTTTTTTACGCTAACAGTGGCATAAGCAATCATCCGTCACTGCGAAAGATCTGGGGAACACAAATCGGCACTTAACCCATTTAAGCTGGGGCTAAAATTCTAATCATTGTATTCAATCTTTATTCACTGCCTGCTTTCTTTTTTCACGTCAGCCTACTAAGTGAAATACGTCTAGTATTTCACCTAATGCCCTGTCGTAAAGAGTAATAGGTAGTAAACAAAAGCCAAGCACTAGTATTGATTTATTTAATATTTGGCTAATCTTGAGGGTAACAATAATTCGGAAATGTATAGAAATTTAATGTAATATTTTAATAAGATCCTCACCTTATTTTATAAATTTATAGTGATATTGGAAAAATTGAGTATTACGTTTCGTTAGTGGATGGTTCCGACAATCTAATAAGGTTTGTATGGCGATTGTGGAAAACGTTCGAGAATATTCCCTAATATGCGTAAATGTCATGTTGCGAACACGACGATTGGGTTGAAATGACAAGCAGCAATCCAGGATCGTTAATCTAGTTAGTGTCAGCGATATAGTGGCGCTTATTCGAGACTGGGAAGCGTTCTTAGGATAAGAGAGCTGCAACAGGTGAAGAGAAAGAACGACCTGTGAAGCTGCGAATCGAAGGAAGCAGAGCTTAGTTTGAGGACAATACGGTAATACTTTGAGAATATGACATTACACGTTGTTTAATATATTTGTCGGTACTACGGAAATGTAAAAAGACGATCGCTAAGGAATGCGAGAACGGAATAGCAAAAAGCTCTCGCTGCTTGTCCGGAGCATCATCGAACAGCACTAATGTCTGTTTGACTCTTTAATTCAATGATGAATAGCAGAAATCAGAACCAGTCTTTGCTGACGACACTGTTCTCGTAAAACCAGAAATCAGATAAATCAATATCGTCCTTACTACTGTTCAACAATATCAATTAAGGGTATGTATGAATGGAGAAAAGCGGCACATTAAAGGATTTTGAGCCCACTTGTTTATAATTTGCATGTGTTTGTGTTGGTAGCCAAACCGGTGCACGACGCAAGACATCAGGAGGATAAGTATCTCTTAGGCAACAGTGATCGGTCTAGATTAGCGTGGTGTCACGTTTTTGACCGGTTCTAGGATAAGACTATGATAGCTCTCTGAATAAGACGAAAATAACGAACAAATGCAACTCACCGAACTGGCGTAAATTGGTGTAAAAGCTAATTGCCTTTCTTCCTCTTATTGAGAGTAAAAATATAGCTGCTCTGCCTTTCATAGCATTGCTGTCTGAAGTTTGCAAATGTTGTTAGTTCGATGGGAAGGTTATCTAAAGCGTGTCACATTACCCTGTCCTTTTAGGTAGGAGAAATTTTGGGGATCAAAAATTTGCGAGAAGGTTAAGACTGTCACATTTTTCTCGTTTACTTATGAACAGAATGGGTGTATAAATGTTAATAGCTCTGAATTTCCTGAAGATGTCCATATCGGATCCTGTTGCTGTGCCTCGTGCCTCTCTTCATTCTTTCTATGACAACTCGAATATCAAAGGGTAGAATCTTGAACGATTTTTCACCAGCGGGGATTTCGGGGTCTGAGACGAAGTTTGTGGAGTGGAGAAGATCGGTATAGAACGTTATCCACATTAGGTAGGATTGCTGAACATTGTAGTTCCAGAAATCCTGATAGCATTTCTTCACACTAGATCGTTCTTAAGCTGCTCGCAATAACCTTTTTTGTCTAAACCGATGTGAAACTTTTTGCAGTGATCATCTACACCTGTCATTTATTGTCCACCGTGTTAAGTGTGTTGCAGTAGGAACACGCTTCAGTGTCTTTCTCCTTTCTAGCCACTCCTTAGTAGCAATGGACTCGTGGTCCGAACTTCCTATTTAAGGAAATGAGGCGAGTTCGGCACAAGTTTGAAGTTCTTCGACAAGCAGCGTGTAGTCTTCGGTTGACCCATCATTTATCTGGCAGTCATATGAGGAGACGATTTTGTTGCAAAAATCCTCGTCATAAACGACTTGTTTCCTTTTTCTTTGACGACAACAGTAGTTGTTTTCCATCTTATGGCTAAATCGAATCTTCGCACAAAGAAAGCGGTGGTCAGATCCAGTACAAAATACAGGTACCACTGAGATGTCAAAGAGGCACCGTTTTCTATTCGTTGGAATACGGTTGATCTTCGCATGAGTTGTGCCACTAGGAGACTCCCATGTCCACCGGCAATTTTCTCTCCCCTCGAAAAATGGTTTGACGTGGAAGAGACATGGTGCGTACAGAAGTCCTACAAGACGGTTCCCATCCTCACTTTGATTTCTACCTCCGCGTTTTTCTATCATGTCGTTAAATTGTTCAATTTGCCACAACACGTTGTAGGTTCTATCGAAGTCAAATGCAGTTCGAAAGTAAAAAATTTTCTTTTATTTTCGATATAAGTTCGATTGCATTAAATTGTATGCAGTCAAGCATGGTGAAATATCATACGAGGCCACTGTCTTTCCACAGAATACATCACTATTAATTCCATAATCCACCGCGAAAGTTTACCTCGGTGTGCTTTGGTTTGAAATAGAATCCCTAAACGCATGCAAATTATGTTCACCTACAGTTTCGATCTCGAACAGATCGCTTAGTTAGATTTGCTCCAATTTAACCTTGTCACGACCAAACTAGAGCAGTCGGTGCAAGTAAGTTGGGCTTTTTATTTCTAGCTGAAACAAATGTGAACTTTCCAACGGTTTACCGCCTCATCGTGGCTATGAGGTGTTCCTGAGTGCCGGGCTACGATGTACAGATGTGGGATTCATCACGCTGGTAGGGTCTCCAAGCTGAGAAGGAGTCCGATATTACTATCATGAAGCCTAGATAAAAGTAAACAATACCAGGATCCACCACGGTCCTGGTATCAAATTAGTTTCATAGTGGCAAGTCTCCATGTGATCCACAAGAGCTGCGACTGTCTGTCGTGGTGACGACCTGAGGCAGACTTTGGCCAGGCTGACCTCGGGACTCCAGGGAACCATAATGGCTAAACCAGCAAATCTCCGAAAAATAGAGATTATACTGGAGCCCGCACAAGCAGTGAGGACGTGTTACTCAAGTATCAAGTAAGGAAGGCGAAACGAAGGATAGCCTCCGGGTGAAGGATAATAGCGTGTTTGATCCCCACCACGGACACATGTGATTTGGATTTTTGCAAAATATCTGCTTCGAGTCCATTTCTGTGGAAATTCAACTTCTTTTTTTTCGTTTCGTTTGTTCACTGCCCGTAGACGAATCGACTAAAAACAGTACAGTTCTTACTGTTAACTTCATTTATTTGTTTTCTTTTAAAACGACCTAAAACCACATATTGTCTAGATCTTAGTAGATTTCCCTACGGTTCGTCTTCTTGTCTCAATCATTCACAACGGTCTTCTGATTTTGCACGTAGGTTTTGTTGCTACTTGAGCAATTTCGGTTTTCTTTAGGAATTTCGTTGAATGCTGGTCGAATCTGTTCTTCCTGCATTCATGGAACAAATGCGCTATGGCGTTTCTAGGTCCTCACAACAAGCAATCTCCAAATTTCGAGGAAATCTTCTTCTTGTTACAGAAGCAGCATGTGGTAAGCGTGATGCATTCTTGCGGAGTATAATGATAATGAATGATAATGGCATAATGCAATGAACTGAACAATGGGTTTTGCACCAACAATTGACCCAATGGCCACGCTGTTTCTAAAAACACCTCAGATATAAAACTAAATGGAAAGGTGACCGTGCTCAATAGGGCTCATGCTATGACTACACTATAATGAAAGTTTTAGGGAGTCTCAAAGAATACTCTTTTCGGCCATGGGAAATTTTCTATAAAATCGTCAATGGGAATGTTACATCGACGCAGGAGACAACCATATATTTCCTGCGTCTCTCTTCTGCTTACTTTAATTATGGCTTCTTTGCCTACACTACAACATCAAGCAAAGACGAGAATGAGACAGATATTTTCTCTGGACTTAGGAGATCTCTTCAAGAAAATTCACACTTTGCATAGGATTACCACCAGCTACCTCAACACTGTGCAGACTGCAGTGAAAGGAAGAGGAAGGGCTTTAGAGTTCATCATGGTTGCTTGTGTTATCCATGACGTCTCACAGTTTTATGCGTCCTCTTCTCTCCACATAAGTGGTATTGCTCTGATTGAGACTGCCACTGCTAGTTTAGCCGCGTTACCGTCATCGGTTCGCTTTCTTGATGTAGCCGTTCTCCAATAGTTCAGAATTGGAATACATCGTAAAAATCTTGCTTAACATTGCTTTTCTCACATGAAAAAGATAAATCCGAAAATTTCTCAACGAAAGATTACAAATAAACTTGTTCGCCGTTTTCACGAACCTTTGAGAAGATACCGCTGTCCTCATCATCGATGAAGACCATACAGTTAAGCAATTCATTGAAGCAGTGCAGAAAAAAATATTGTAGCTTTGGAGCACTCATTCGATTAAAAGCGTTTTCATTCTGCTGAGATACTTGCGATCATGGATTGCTTAGTGAGAATGTTCCCCACTCAGTAGACAGAAATGCGGCACGACCTTTACAACAAGTCAAGAAAAGTCAAGAACCAGAGACAAAAATCTACAGCAACATCACCGTTCTCTTAAAATGATGGATTCGACAAAGCGAAATCATCTCGTCACCTTCATCAAGTACGCTCCAGACATCTTCCTATGCTTACTCGATGGCTATGTCGGTTTGTACAGAAAATTTTGCTGTCATGGAATTTACAGTTAGCAACTGGAAATAACAGTAAGGAATTCGCCAGGAAGAGCTTACGATTGAGGATTGCAGCGACGGCTTTTAAGGCTTCCTATTGGAGATATAAGTTTTCATGATGGAGAAGGTTGTAGACGTCTACTAAAAGTGGACGCCGACGATGCGAAGCCGAGAACCAGTGCCACACTTCCAAAAACTACTTAAGGGTTAGAGAATAGTCGACGTTTATCGAACGGTCGTTCCTCATTTGAAAGGCGTCACTGGGAAGGTGAAAAATTTCGACTAAGATATTAGACGTCGCCCTCAGTTTTGCGTGTATGCGACGTGCTACAACGCTTAATGTAGTGCCGGCTACGATCTTGGACAAATTGACTGGAATTAAAAATATTGAGGGATTGAAAATATGATGCAGTTAAACAAGATTTTGCCGTAAGCATTCAACCTGATCCTGTAATAGGCGAAGTATCAGCGTGCATTGCGAGTGCCTTCAACCTCTCCATCGGCCATTATTGCCGCTCTTCTCTCCTTGATACCTTCTTCTATCACCATTCTGCAGAGTTTGGGCGTTGGTGTGTGGTTGCTTGTTGGCTGCGTGCTTCAACATAGGTGTATCAGCTTAAGTGTTCCTAAAGATAGGAACCTTTTTTGACTTTCGAACCCTCGGCTACTGAGCTAAAGGATATTAACATCAACGTAAAGTGAGACGTTCCATAAACCGAAACCATTTCGCCAAAGTTATTTTCCACCACCAGCCATAACGTCATCCGAACACTGGAATGGGACAATATGGGAGTGAAAATCGATGGTCAGTAATTACACTGTCTTCGCTTCTCCGGTAATATCGTTCTTGTGACGTCAATAATTAGCCAAGCGGAACGAATGCTTATCGACTTTGATAAAGCTTAGGGAAAGATTGGTCTTCGCCTACATTACAAGATGACGATGTTCATGAGAAACGAATATGCTTCTGATGTCCTATTTACAATCAGTGAAATATATGTCTCGCAATGCCCCAATCATGTATATCATGAAGTCAAAATGATGATCGGAGTTCGTCAACAACAATGACCTGGCAAAAGCTATTGATTATGTATTAGATATCCTACACCCTGAGTTTGCATTATCAGTCTTCGTCTGCTTTTCTTACTAGAAACTTTTGTATAATTAACCGATAACAGTTGATGAGCCATTTGGCTTGCTTTCTCCAGTAACGCATAAGAACACGATGAAAATATGAGCGGAGTGGACCCAGCAATCAGCACAGGTACTTGCGTAGTACAACAGTTGAAAATGCAGTGCAATCTTTCTCCAAATGCGACGTGCATTGAATTCAACGCGAACAGCCGACTGTTCGTACATGACGGCATATCTTCTACGCGTCTTTACCAGCATTTCACTCTTGCTCTTTTTTTTTCAAACCCGTTTCCATGTTTTTCAGCTTCTCGTACCAAATGTGTTCAGCAAACGGTAAACGGTTTCCCAGCACGTCATAAAACAACTAACATAAGTTGCATCCGTTTTGAATACCGATTGTAAAACAAACATGAGTTTTAGGTCGTCTTTTGTTTCCGTCATTTCAAACTATCAAGGGGCAAATATGTACATTTATTCTGCCTCACATTTCCTAAAATGCGAGGTTGTGTCATTGACAGATTGGACGTTCAACCTACAGCACTAGGTCAGGCCCAGAACAATTTAAAGTAAGAATACCGAAGATTTCCTCAATTATGCGATTAAAACGTCGCATGCTACTTACCATGCTTAATTTTTTTAAATCACATGGTTTACCCTGTTGCTTCTTACGATATGTTGCATATTTCTACTACGTAACCCTCGATCGACTATTCTACTAGTCCAATGGATCGCCGCCGTTCTGCAATAACCCCTGTCGTGACCGTCCCATCGCGTAGTTTGCGATCGTCGATGGTATTTCGCCCTGATGATCTCAGAGTGCCAGGAAAAAGCCCACTCAGCTAGTATTCAACATGTCAAAGAAGGATGAGCACCGATCCTCAAGTCGCGATCGAATTTACGTATGAGCGAGACCTCCTCCATAGGAGTCAAAGTTCCAATAGAACGAAATGAATCAGGAAATGTGGGAGCCGTACGAATCCTGAAGATGACCATTTCATTATTTAACTGCTTAGTTTCATGAGTACTTCCTACAATAGCATGCTAATGTTTTCTTTACATGAAATAATTTTTATCCCAAATTTTATAATTCTACGTGAAGAATCCTTACCGATTCAGTAAATAGTCAAGAAACTCTTCAACTTGGTTAAGAAGTCAGACTAACCTAGTTTTTCGAGAGGTGTAATTTTCACTGAAGCTCCCTTAGAAGCCACACCACATTTTCACGCTTTCGGCTACAAGAACATTATACCCTTATATACACAGAAAGCTCGTGAGGAAGCGATACAATAGTCTGTGCACAGAGGGTGATGTAAACAATGCGACCAGTATCTAAGCAAATGAGGTCACGCTACTCATTGTTGGACGGGCTGGAGAAGGTCGCAGCGTCGATCCACCGGGCGATGTTGCCTTGTCCGCTGGCTATGGAAAGGGACTAAGGTACGGCAAGCACGCAGGTCAAGTGATTGCGTGTACGAGATTAACGATAATGTCGAAAATATTCTCTATAGGGTACAGAACAGTCTATACAACACTTCATAGGTGTATCCGTAGAAAATCCTTTAATGAAAATAGCAAACACAGGTTGAATAGAATCAGTAATAACTTAATAAACACTGCATAAGTAAGCCCCATGCTGTCTCGTTAAGAAAACCAAAACTGATTGTATTACGTATCTACCGTTTAATCAAGACGTGCAAGGATACTGGTTTGGTCACAACATTTGTTTGATATGCTATAGACCTAATGTAATTTAAGAGAAGAACATGTGAAAGATGACATAAATACAAATGGAAATATGTGAGACAAATGTTATAGCACAGAAAAGAACCCGTTGGTGGAAATGAAAGGAGCAGTATTCAAAAACCAAACTACAATGAAAACAAAGGAAAACTATGAAAGACCTAGTGCGATGTCAAAATGACTATGAGAGCAGTAAGTGAATTTTTTTGATATGGATTCTATATACAACTAGATTTACACGAGAGATGATTATTACTGATTAGGCTTGACTGGCCTGCCGTCCCGTAGTAGGTTTCACTTCAATGATAATTGAAAGCGGAAGCGGTTTTTCCTGTGGAAGTCGCGCCTTCTTGAATGGAAGTGCGGCGAACACCACTGGCAGGATTATGAGACCATGACACATGCCGAGGAATACGACCAACACGACGACCTGAAGAATACATTCGTCGACCCGGCTCGTCTTTACACGATTTGAAACAAAAAGGTTAGGATTGTGACTATAACTATAGCCTCAGCTTAACTGGGTTCAATACCGATTTGGGCTCTCCAGATCAATTCCGTTGACGGGTGATTGCTGATGGCAAAAGATCGGTAGAACTAGCTGAGAGACAAGTGAAACGAAGGACCCGCATGGCGTGGTAGTGAACGCGTTACTCCCCGGAAAGGACAATAGCGCGTTCGTTCCCCTCCCCACCGCAGACACCTGCGGTCCAGAGTTTTGCAGATATCTCAGCATTATAGTACAAAAAGGTGTCTCAAAAAAAAGAAAAGAAATTTCTTGCGCTAAGCATATGGCCAAGAGTAATTTTCAAGAACCAAGTATAGTATACGTTTGCAACATCGTAACGACACAATAACTACGAAAGATGGTAGTCTTTGAAAGTATTTTAAAATCACTTTGCGATTCTTCTCGCTATGGTTCCGAACAGTTTGAAGAGACATCCTTCATCGCTGAAGCTTGAATTTCTTCTTCACTCACAATTTCGTTCGACTTGATAATTAATAATAGGGCTTCACACCAGTGAATTAAGTGACCTACAGAGCCTATTAGTCCCTTTTGGTCCCCAACAGGGCAGTTATTTTCGATAGTAGAATTTGGGTCGTATAATGTCCATTGCCGCTTTAACATTGGTGAAACAACATTTACTTTTTATTTTCTGTCTACTACAATTTTCACGGCAGAGCACTAAGCGAAATACAACCACAACGTTTGCTGAGATATTTGCAAAACTCTGGACCGCAGGTGTCTGCGGTGGGGAGCGAACGCGCTATTACCCTTTCCGGGGTTAACACGTTCACCAGCCTCTCAGCTTGTTCATTAGTAAAATCTCATTAGTAAAACAATTTCATGTAGAAAAAGTCTCCAAGACGTACCTTCACAAACACTTGCACCATATAAGCATGAACAGCTACAAGTACAACGATGGAGATCATCGTCGACGTTCCTGACTGGAACATTGGCCAGGCGATTGAAGCTAACGCGTTACGGATTCGCTCTCTCTTATTCTGAAAAAGTAATAATAGAACACAAAATAAGAAATGAAGTTTCTGATGCGACTTATTACTAATGATATGCGACGTTAGTGCTTCGATACATATGAGTGCTACTCGTGGGTAAATCAAGGCAATGAATTTTAAGTTCCTTTGTCAAATGGTTTCAGGGAGCAAATATGTGGGCAAGGCGATGCCTTCCAACAAGCATAAACTAGCGTATGACCGACCATAAATGAATTCCAATGGACTACGATTGTGTGCGTCTAACCTCCACCTAACAAAATGCGACGGTACAGCACTTACAAGAACGCTTCTTACAGTCTAATTGGAAAACCGATCTCGTCTGAATGGCAACATGTTCAACGACTACGAAAACGCCAATAACGCCTTTGCCGAGCACTTTGAGTGGTAACTCTTTCCATTTTTCGATTACAAACACACATGAAGTTACCGGAAAATTGCCCTTATAGTAGTGCCACGTGATGTGGGCAACGAAGTCGACGGAGAAACCGATGGCCATCAACAATGTGGTCATAGAGATCGGATCCAAATCGATGTTTAGGTACACGAGGCAGCCGAACACACCTGAAAGCCGTAAGGGCATCATACAACAAATTCTCGGTTTGGATGTAAAATAATCTATGTAGCAGTTATACACTGAGGATGAGAACATGTTTAATATAGCAACATATGCATAATGATCTTCTGCGCTAATCCACTTTACCACACTGAGGAGCATTCATCGAATTGTGCGACTACTGAACGATGTGTGAAACATAGAAGAAAATCAAAAATATACCTTTCCACACCATTTTTCAAAGGTTGTGACACATTTCTAGCTGGTTATTAAGCAATTCATGCAGGAGGAACTTACCCAGATTAATTGATAACACCGAGAACGACGATGTTACGATGGTGACGGGAGACGGTGTGAACAGAGTGAGAACGATGAGCATGCAAATCAGTGCGAAGAAGACAGTCTGCTGAGTTACCGGGACGATCGAAAGCAGCTGAAAAGCTGCTTGTAACACTGAATCTTTGGATGTGGATGTTCTCTTATTTTTGTTCAGACATTACTCGCTTGAATATAATGGCATTTATGTATATTGATTGGAAAGTAATTTCCTACTTTAAAGCACTTATAGATTATATATTGCAACGTTGTTCAAATTTTCTGTATATATTACTTAGTTCACAGAATTTAAATCTATTTCGTTCTTTTTTTCCAGATCGATTATTTTGTTTGGAATTTGGAAGCTCTACAATCACGGCGTCCTTCAAGCTGAGAAGTCGGGCATTTCCATCAGGAAGGCCAGCTAAGAGTAAACGAATACCACGATCCACTACCGTCCTGGTCTTGAGCTAGACCCATGGTGGCAAACCTCTCTTTGATACACAAAAGCTGCGAGTGCCAGTGGTGGTAAAGACCTGGGGCAGATTTTGGCCATGTTGTCTACAGGGCGCCGGGGAACCATAATGACTTAACCAGCAAATCTCCGATAAATGGTGATTATGCTAGGGCCCGCACAACCAGTGAAAACGGACCATCCACGACACTCATCAACCATCCTCTAGTCTCTTTTCCTTGACTTACACGTAAATGGACATGTTTCGTAGAATTATTGAAGAAAAAAAATCAGTAGTAGCTAAATGACTGACTAATGAATAAACGAATCAAACAATAGAAATCAAACAGATTGGAAAATATAAATGAAGAAACTCGTAAATGAGAAAATTTTCCATGCAGAACTATGGAGGGCGGAGGCTCCCGCCAATTATGATGTCCTTGTGCTTATACTTTGTAATACGGCGTAAAGTCAAGTGTTCTACAATGTAGTAAACGATAAATCGTTAACCTGATCTGAATACATGGAGAAATCCTCGTAAATGGTGATATTAAGGTGGCGATACTCGCTGGCGATAATTCGCCATTGCTCCAAGAGATTAAGACGCTCAGTCCAGGTGACGGCATTGTGAAATCCAGTGGAGAAAACGAACTTCTGCAGACATGATGGACGCTCAGCAAGGCAGTCTCTTAAATTTTAATTTGCATTTCTGTATTTTAGTACGAAAACGTTTTGCAGACACGTCGTAAGCCTCTACCTTATGGGCAAGTCAGTCGTCTAAGCTTCTAGTGCGGTGCGCTAGCGATTTATACACCCCGAAGAGGTGCAGCGTTTGGTGAGACTTTATAAACGAAGAGGAGTAATGAATGATATGGTGTATTCTCACGCTTCTCATCCCATAAACTAACAACACTATTCATAATAATGACGTACCTGTGATCACCAAGATTCACGTAATGACTCCATCGCCGGTACTCTTGCAACTTGAAGAATTCTGGAAGATAGCGATATTTAAAATCGATGGAGCCATGTTCCTGAAAAAAACAGCAAGATGAATGTGACGAAGCAGTTAGGCTTCACGTTAGATTTTACTGTCATCCAAGCACTAAAATTTCATGCAACGTGATTTTTCACAGCCAACGATTTTCGTCTCTCCCGAATTCTACCTGGGGATTTAGAGATCACTGAATGATTGCGGTAGAGTGGTGCTAGTTCTAAACCTCCACAAAAGTTATCTAGACCCGCACACCTTCGAATCCATGCTATCTGTGACAGATTCATTTGCAGTCATTAAATCATTGATATTCACTGGTTCAGCGATTTTAAAGCGGATAAAAAATAAAAAAAAAGGATAAAGCGTTCGACTTTGAACAGTCCCTGAGGGAGACGCCATGTATTCGACTCCGTTAAGCATCGTTTAGAGGTGATTGAATGCACATCTGGCCTACCTAATGATTGTCGTGGCCTACCGGTATATTGAGCCATTGCTGCAATCCTCCCAGACAGGTCTGGTACCAATTTGAAGATCCCAGAGAGATGAAAGGCTTGACGATCTCCGGTAAGGAGATTGAGACAGCAACCACCTGGGTACTGCAGGTCGCATTTGACTACTGCGCTACAAGCGCTCTAAGTGCACAAATTATTGAAACGTATTTAAAGTATGGTTTAGCACAATCGCGACCCATGGTGTTTAGCGGTCCTGCGGCTTAGACCGACACCAAATGCCCACCCTTTATGGATCTGCTGGTCTTCCGAAAATAGGATGTTGTAGTTTTCCGATACCTAGAAGACTTGAGAGTTTTTGAACATGACAATATTTCAAAGGAGACTTTGCTCCATCGTTCTATGGATATGAGTATGTAGCTTACTATTTACTACATTTTATTGTAGTCCATCCTATAAACAGAACCGCCAGCACTTGGAAATGTTTCTCAACTTGTGTTGCATCTATTTCACAAATTTTATAATACTCGTACATTCCATTCAATAGCTGTTATTTGGACAACGATCGTTTGGTTACAAGAATCATAGGGAAAGGGCCCTCTTCGTCAAAAGGAACCATTAGAAAAAATGGTGCCTATAAATTTCACACCGGCCACTCTGCGTGTCGCGTATAATTGTCTAGATTACACGTCATTGCGAATGTGTTAAATTTATTTCTTAAAATGTTTATTGATGACGAAAATTTTTTTGAGGTTAGCTTGTTCACTGAATCTTCAGTAGACTGAGAAGGATTCTACAGCACACAGCTGAATTAAGCAATTGCTGTTCATAAAGTAGGAATACACAGTAGTTTACCTTTTCTCCAACGTACGGTAAGTACGGTAGAAGCCACATATGTGTGCTCGCCGCACCAACACTATTGTTGGCTGTCTCGAATCGCCGCAGAATTCTCATGATTTCAGGCACTGAATTCGGTAAGTGCATATCGCTCGGGTTGTTCACAAATATGGCTACCTAAGCGAACACTTCTTAGATCTACTACAATCGAGAATCCACTCAATATGTAGCAACATTTTCATTGAATTTGATGACTATTTCTTCGGCATCTTTAAAGGAACTGCTAGTAGGCAGCAGCCGGACACTTACGACGCAGCAAGGAGAACGCGGTGCAAAATCATGGCTTCAAAACGGAAAAAATGGACCTTACTATTATTTTTAAAATCAATTTATATACGACGGCTGATTAAAACCCTATCCCAAAGCGAACATAATTGAGGAACCTGTCCGCCCTCCTTAAAGATGATATTCGTCTGAATTCGTACGAGTTCGAGCAGTGGAGAGTCATCAAGAAACAGTTTTTCCGATGATAACCCCACTTTAATACGCATCACACCATGTATCATCAGAGCCCAATAGACCAGCATCACTCCTAAACGAAATAGATTCAGCCGTTAATGTGGGCTTTTGAGCAGTTGTACTTGCTAAGATATACATGGTTGCCATTTACCACATAGGCAAGCCGGATTGGGTGTAGTTAGATGTTCCTATGATTAATAAGAAATAGATTCTTCAACACCGTCGAACTGATACTGGATCTATTCGGAACTGTCACAATTTTTAATGCCAACTTTGATCTTTCTAGAGAAGAAATGAATCGATTACAAAGTTCTAATAGAAACAAAACTTTCCTCGAAAATATGCTTTAAACTTTAGTAATTGGAAACAACTAGAACTACGCTTTCTAATATTAAGCCGTCAAGGTTTATTTACAATCTGTGACCTTTGCCGTTAACGAATAAGAAATGAGAAAAACTACAGCACAGTCGAGGTACCACTTGTATGACGTTGATATTCACCGATAAAGTTTATACTTGTCCAGTTGCAAGGAAAAGTAGTCCAGTGGGTTCTATTAGCTCTAAGAACACGCTGAGCTTCACAATGTTCTTCTAGGAACTTCGTGAAATTTGTCATGCCATGAGATTCATTCGCTAAGGCCTCTTGTGATCCAGCATTTGTCGCTAATGCAGAGCATGTGTCGAACCCACATGAATGTCGTCATTTTGTAGCATATACTCCCGACTGCTTCTTCATTAGCGCTCAAAGATTTATTATCCTGCTTCGTAGCGGTTACTTAGTGGTGAGGTTTCCAACGCGAATGTTAAGGCAGGAAGGATTATAAAGTAGAATAGGTAGGCACAGAATCGGGTGTCATTCTTCCTATTCCTTATATTCTCGATCCTCTTGGAAGCTCTCCATACTGCACCCTTCTTCTTGCTCAGCACTGGAGTTAAGCTGTTCATCATTTTGACTTCCCGGCTCAGAAACACAGCTAGTGGAATCCGAAATATTGTTATTTCGTTGAGTGTGAATGGTATTCGAAATCATCACTCAAAAATACCGTCTTCTTGAGAATTAGGCGAACTACAATCTCCTGAAAGGCGATGTTGAAGTCCGCCAACTCTCATTCTGTCTGGATAATGCGTAATCTTATAGAAACGATGTCATCAATAAGGCGAAGTTCCTGTAACTGCCAACCATCGAATTTACTCCGATCCTTCTGAAAGCCGTGGCTACTCTGTCTGGGCATCGGAATGTTTTCACCCTAACCTTGTTATTAGGGAAGTTTCAGAAGGGCACCGTAAATGCTCTTTCTGACTTCTGGACTTCTGCATCTTCAACCATCACTTCTCTTTTCCTTTCCTCTCTCTCACTCAACGTTTCCATCGCCTTTCTGGAGAGCTCTGCTAGTTTGCACACCACCTGTTAATTGACTGCCTACCGTGCATGTGATCCTACACTAGTCAGAATGCTCCATTAGATAATCACCTTCTGAGAACTTTTGAACTTTCAGCTTCTATGGCACTAACGCAATGTTTTTTTTGTTGGTTTCATTCCCAAGCATGATCAAAAGCGTACTAAAGAAACGAAGTATGTCAGATGATTAATGGAAAAAAAAATATTCAAAACCATGGAAAATAATGATGATCATATTCGTGGAAACTTTATTCCACAACTGACCCCCCACTATGAATTTGCTCCAAATCGACAAGCTGAAATCGACCCACGCATCCAGAATCTTGTTGAGCACCCACGACACACCCAGGAATAGCCAGTTCTTTTCTTCCTTTTCAACCTAAACGAACGCTATCAGAATGTTTTTCGAAAATTGTCCTTATTTATATTCTTCTTTCCTCCTTGTTTGATCCTTATTCTTTAATAATCTTTAACCCTTATTTATTATTTTAGCTATTCAGAGGTGGAAGATTCGTAACAAGAACAATATTCAACAATTAACGATAAGCGTTTGTTTCAGTGTTAAAGTGAAACCTAATCTGAAACTAAACTGACATCAATGAAATCAACTTCTAACCCATAGAAACTATCAGATCGCATTCTTTTATACCTTTGCCGGTGGAGGTACCGTCAGGCAGCAGAGATAAGCATTGCCTCTGCGAGCTTCTCGTTCCCCACCCAATGCTAACACGGCGGAAAAAAAGAAGATCTGATATATGTAGTCGTAAATAACGGCCACCGAGATGAAGACACAGAATGTCTAAATTAGACAGTCTCCTTTTTAGAGTAAAGGAATTTTAAAAAGATGTAGATTTGATCCGACTTTTTGAAGGGGGATCGCAAGTTATAGCACTGATATTAGTAATTATAGCTTAGACTAGAAACAAAAAACTCACATAGATGGCTGGTGTATTAGTGGAGATTCCTATTGAGAAAGAAAGTAGATTAGTGAGCGACGTGATGGAGATTGAGGGACCAGCATCAGCCAGCGTCTCGGCGATTCGCTCCCGTACAGGATGCCTAAACGAGCTCTTTTTTAGAAGCCACAGAGCATGATTCGAAGGAAATTTGTGAACAGTAATGGAAACATTTACTTTTATCGATGTTGAGGACGGCTATTCGTATGAAATTGGGATCAAATCTCGAGTCGGTGATTTTTCAAAGAAATTAGAACATGTATCCTATCGTGAATAGTGAAATGAGCTTACTTATCGTTGGTTTTATGAAACGCGTGTATGAAAATGAACACATCGTCGACACCAATGGCTAGAACTAAGAATGGCACCACCGTGACGATTGGCAAAAACTCGAAACCCATCTGAAACGCAGGGTGTTCAGAAAGGTTGCGGAGATTTGCTGAGTATAGATGGATTTAGCGTGGAAATTAACATCGCGCTTCCCAATAGAAGCATAAACAGTATGTCTGTGAAGGAATCCGAAATATTTTATAACACTTTTCACGTGGTATTTTCACAATGCCACATGACCAAGAAGTACTGTAAGCCTACTAGCGTCTCCTGTGCGCTACCCGTACAAGAAATTTAGCACGGTTAATGTGATAATTTTCAAGCAATGACTATTTCGTAAAAGAGCTGTGTGTCTTTAATTCAAAGGAAACGATTGAACTGTGACAGACTCAAACTGTAAAAGTGAAAGATCAGTTCTTGACTAATAAAATTTGCCAACTATTTTATCTCTATCACCGGCCTTAGCTGTCAAGATTTTGTACACAATCACTACTTGTGAGATTGAAATAGATAGCCGTTGGTCAATACGAGAAGAAAAAACCGTAGGAATGAACAACGGTGTACCCCGGCAACGGTTAACGAAGGGGCGGATGCTAGATTTCACAGGCATGCCGGATAAGGAATTCGGATAGAACTAGCGTAGGTTTTGAATTTGCTAAAGTATAACTCGTCTTTGAATAAGGCTTCGGCAATGTCACGAGAAATGTGAATGAAACACGCTTTAACAAACGAAAAATTTCGAGAACGAAAAGGAAAAAAGCACTAGGAAACATGGCATTCAGCTTAACTGTATTCTGCAATATAGAATTTACCCAGAATAGATGCCCAAACGAGGCTACAAGCGAAATAATCGGGCAGATAACACCGAGAAGCGACTCCAATGGATTGCTTTTCACTGGATTTCGTCGCAACGTCGTGGTCATTGTGAACACAATGAGAATGAGCAGCGTCGCTCCCATCAGAGGCATAGCGAGAATTCCTAGAACACCAAAGACCTATTTGCTAAGTATTTTCTGATAAGTACCAAAATAATTAATACAGAAAGAAGAAATTAGTTATAAAACTGGGCCACTGATAAAGAAAAATTGAAAATATCATTTTGCTGAAGGGATGGAGAACAATGCACTATATTTTATGACACGGCATCATTTAAAGAGAACAAAACAAAAAACAGAACATTAGCCCAAAGAAGAGTAAGCATACACATATTTTAAGCAAGTGAGGGGTTTCATGGATTCTCGCCATGGAGGATGCTCTAAGTTTCTAAGTCGGCAACGCGTTAGACTAGGTGATGCATCTTATGCGCAGACAAAAAGGATAAAGCCTTCAGCATTGACGAAGCTCTGGCGCTTTAGCAACTCCTCAAGAATGCACCCAGCATTCGGCTTCATCAACCATTGCAATAGGTGACTGAATTCATATGTGGCTTTTCAGTAGCCTATCAAGCCAGTGCCACCATATTCCCAGACAAGAGAACCTGGTGCAAATTTGTCAACATCGAATGGGTGGAAGGCTTCTACTCACTGCGCTACAACCGCCCCTCAATTGACACATTAAAAGTGAAACGAGGATAAAAAGAGGTTGCATAACAGAAAACTCCTCCTCGCAGTTACCGTTAAGTAAGAAAGCACAGGTTTAAAGAACGTGTAAAAATAGATGGACTACAGTGACGACTTGTAATAAAATACAATGCACATTAGCTTGAGAAAATTCCAAAGAGGACCTGAAGATGGAAGCTATTAGGATCAAGTTTAGGATCAAGTTAGCAAGCAAGCAGTAGATCACAACACTATCACTCCCTTGTGTTCAGACGAACCACTGTGTGAACTCAGAGCAGCGGAGAATATAATCCAGATTTTCCAGAACTACTCAGCATCGCGTTCAAGTGAGTTATGCGAAAATTAGAAGATAACAATATGGAATCGATGCTTAACAAAACATTACATTCATTTGGTTAATGAATTCGTTCTCTTATCACCTACCATTATATTATATCCACAGTTAAGTGGGTAAAAAAGGATAGAGCTCTCGATCCCATGTGTATTACAGAGCGCCTCTGACCGCATTACATACACCCTGACTAAGTGAATGGCTTGCATAATAGTGAAACAGTGGTCTAACTACCGATGGAACGCTAGTGAATATCGTCTTCACATTTATCCCCGCCGTTCAGTAATATCATATCAGTTGCTGTTAAAGAAGATTGGAAGAACATAGGCTATACCTGTTCTGCGCACCTCTTCTGATACTAGACCTTCACTGGTACAGAAAACCCGGATGAGCGGATCGTTGATGGTAGATTGAGAGTATTGGAATACAGCCTAAGCATTTAAGGATCAGATTTGCCGGGATCCTCCCAATTAATTAAATAATGAGTAAATCAAAAAAATAACGCGTGGAGAACATCCTTCTGAATGGTGAAAAGGTAAACTACTACATGAAATAATGAGTCAAAAGAGAGTTAGATTCTTTGGCACTGTAGTTTAGAAAAATAAGGAGGATACAGTCAACCACGAAACAATCAGCCAAATGAAACCAATTTTGAAGAAGTTTACGGCATAACAAAATTTTGATGACGAGTTGTGAAACGGATATAACCCTAACAGTAAAATCCTCATTTTTCTCAGATTTATCCTATAGTCAACGGAATTTAAACCTTTTCCCATTCACGCATAATCACCACCGAGCTCTCATTGTTGTAAATTGCGTGGAAATTGATGGCGATCAGACGCGACTCTTCGACTATTTGAGACCTGAAACATTAGCCTCAAATTTTCTCAGAACCTTCAACGAATGTCGAAAAGGAAGTGAACGAATCAATTCGACAATTACCTCATCCCATCTCATGTTTAAAGCACGAAAGAAAAACACACACACATATATATATACATACATACACACATACATACATACACTCACATACACACACACAACCATATGATTGCATTTGAATGATAACCTTCCGCGATAAACCAAATTGTTTTTGCTGATATTAGACAACTGAACATTTATCCCAAGAAATTGTCAAACGTTTAAAAAGAATGGGCATTTGTTAGTATCGTTGTCTTTGGCAACTGCGCGTTCCGGTCTGCCTTCTCATTCCCCATTCTCAATGTTGTGCGTTGTGGTTTTCCAATAGAGAGTACCACAATTAAACAGAGCATGTCATAATAAACAGAAAGATTGCTTAACTTACACCACAAAATTTTATACGGAATCAGAACATCTCCTCCTTCGTGTGAAATTTCTCATTGAAAAGATAGCCGGAAATTCAGGAAATTAAAATCGAAAACTATAACAAACTGAGAATTATTCAGACCACTAGTCGGTTTTTAGGATGATGTCGTTATCGATGATCGGTGAAGAATGAGGTCGGCTAATTCAACATTTCACATATTAATCTAACATTTTCTGATTTCTTTCTGTCATAGTCATACAACGGAAGAATTGGAAAATCACCACTGGGCGTTAGTCTCTGGGAACACTCGAGATGTGATGATGAGAACGAATGATGAGAATGAGAATGTGGAGTCGCAGCTGCCGTAGGCAACCATCTACTCACAGGCTAACTAGCAAAATATTGCACAAAAGTGAGAAAAGAAGATTTTAAGGAAATGAAAGCATCAGTGCCGGGTGAAGCTGTAGAGACTGGAAAGAGCATTTGCAAAGTCCATCGAAACTTCGCCAATAACAGAGTAAGAATTTCGTATTCCGACACCTAAACAGAATAGTTACGGCTTCCAAAAAAGGCTATAGAGAAAATCATCCGCGATCACTACTCGAATCTCTTTATTAGCTATCCACCGCTCTTCATATAAAATTGGAAAGGATAGATTCTTTGGTTCTTCCATTTGAAATCCAAAATGCTATCTGCTCGGTGAAGAAACACTCAACACTTCCGCCTCCTACAACATAAGACACGAACATCTGAAGAACGTTTCGCTAGTCCTCATCGACACACCGGCTTTGTTCTTCACACGTCAGATGCCAGGGTACAAGTTTGATGTTTAATGAAAGACCATGTTGCTTCACAAAAAGGAAGACCACCACACCATTGGTAACTATCGTCCAATCCGCCAGTTGTCTGCTGTCTACAAACTGTTTACTCAAACCACCACTAACAGATTTTTAAAAACGCTAGATGAAGGGCAGCCATGTGGAAAGCTTACAAGAGTGTCGAGGATGTAGTAAACAGAAAAATAACACACGGATCCGTTTCACTTCTTCGATTTAAGACTCTTCTCGCCTTGACATACACATTGGAAACCTTTCTGCTACGTAAGCAGGATAAAAAAATCATTGAGGGCTACTGAACGAGAGCACAATAGTATACGGGCCAAAATCACGAAAATTATCTGGGTTAGACCAATGATGCGCTTTAAAGACAAGCGTAGATAAGAGCAGTTAACGAGTGGATCATTTCGCACGCCAAACCACAACAAAAGATCAACAGTCCGATATTTTTTTTTTCAGAAGATCAGCTTATAAGGCCACATAAATAAATATATCAACCATCTATGCCGAGGTTTATAGAAAGTCGGTCTTTCGAGTTATCAACAGCCCGATAGTCAAAATTCTTCAAGAGGATTCTAGAAAGAAAAAAATAGGCTTCACCAAGTAGCTGGAACGAACACAAACCGGTAAGCTACTGTCGCCTACTCGGAGGGGTCAAATGGATACTTCGCCCACACCCGCTCACACTCGACGACTAGCACGAGGACAGGTGGTAGTGATACACTAGATGTGTCACTACATAATCTCACAAACGAAGTAAACGAATCCATACATAATAAAGCGCGAAATCTCATATAATCGTTTGGAACGTTGTTTTTACATCTACTCACTGTGAATTGGAAGGACACGATCAAAGACTACACAAAATACGCAGTAGTGAAAGCTCATCAATTTTGAAATTTGTTCACTTTACACCAGCACAAAGCAGCGCAAAAGTGGGACGAATAAAAAAGGCGATTCTAAAGACATACAAGTTGTTCACGCGAACCAGAAAAAAGTTGTTCGCCAGATAGACATGATGACCGAAAACGTTCATTGAAGGATAGGTCAATTTCACGTGGTTTACGCCCTTCCGTTGTTGATCGCGAAACATCGTAAGAAAGACGTTCACCTGTAAATGAAGTATTCAGAAACGTTTGCACAACAACAGACAACAAGTTTTTGACATTGGCACCAATTGCGCAAACCCTTTTTAATAGTTCTTCGAAGCACCCTTCGTTTACTAAGCTTGGGCTTTTCTATGCGCATGGTCATCCAAAGCAAGAAGGAATTGAAATTTCCACAAAACATGCCTATATCGGTAATTGTCAACAATGAAAAAAGAAGCCTAATCGTAAAAAGACAAATACTCCTCCCATATTTTTTTACTTTTTCTTATCTACTTTATACGAGCCCTCATCAAATTTACTGCGTGGATTGCAGCAGTTCTTGCATTCGATTCGCTTTCCTCGCACTTGTCGTGCAGAGTGGTAACCGAACATTTCCTGCCGCTTGAGGATTTCCTCTGCTTTATGAAAGTTGTAGAATGTTAACCAAGTCAGTTCTCTTTGAAATCTTCGACGTAGCTGTGCTAAGGCGTTCCCACGTGGACTTGAGGAGAGTATTGGGATGGAGATCGAACTAACTTTTGCTTCCTCATCGTTATCATTGCTAACTACCGCACTATCTTCATTCGAATCAATCCGGCTTTGAGGATTATGAAGGAGCCAAAAGATTAGCCGAATAAAGTTTTTCTATCGACCTAGCATTAGCTTATCAATAAAAGAATGCATGTTGATTAGTCATATCGAGGTTAAACGAAACCCGGTAATAGTAAGAAAACTTTACCGCATCGCTGGTTTCACATTGTGTACCACAAAAGTCCGAATAAGAATATGAACGATTCCTGTAGTTCACTTTCAGCTTGTACTGAAGAAAGTCTTCGATTTCCAGCGCCTTGTCAATGTAACTAAAAAGTTCCTTATTTATTTCATAGTTTCTTCATGAATTTTTATTTCATTAACCACTAACAGATACAACTACGGACTTCAGTAATTTGACTGCTCCTCTGGCTGCACAGGGTTACATGGCTATATGGGTTACACATTAATCTAGATACATGCCCAATCCCCGACTCAACCTTAAGGAAACCATATTCATGCAAAACAGGCACAATTTTGAAGTTTCCTTCAGTGAAAGGAATACCTCGCAACAGTCCAGGTCCGCCTATCTTAGTCGAGAAATCAGCATAATGAACGATTGACAACAAATTTGAGTGCACGAAACGACACGGCCGAGGAGAGTACAAAATAATTATGGATGTTGTGAAGAACTGCGGCTCTATGGACATCTCCTGAACTCCATGATTCTTCATGTTCTGACGTATGCGTCGGAGATGTAGATGTAAACAGAATGGTGGATCGTGCCGCTTTATCGAACACACTATCGAGACAGTGATGGAGTACGTCATACAGCGAAAGCGAGAGAGGGAATCCGAAGTTCTCGTTTGTATCAGCGACGGATGACATAAGTATTGGCGCTGCTGTAAAAGAAAGATGTCAAAATCAAGCGGACCGTCTTGAAGATAACAACTGTTAGTCGTGAAACGTTAGCCATTATCTTCCAGGGAATGTTAGGCGCACAACGTGACGATCATCCACCCGACTGTAAAGAGATTTTCGTAATAATATTATGAAATACTAGGTTCTTCAAGTTCCCTGGGTGGGCGAGTATAATCCACTATCTTGCCACCCTTGCAGGCCGCAGCAGTAAGTGGAGACTTCGCTGCCTCGCGCTCATGTTACTCAACGATTAATAGAAGAACAGGTAACACAGGTGATGCACCTCCACTAACGTGTGCTATGTACTAAAGAATGAATGTGAACTCAAACGAAAAATAACGGTGACTTAGGAATGGTTTATTCAATTTTGAGGACTATTATATAAATAGAAAAAGTAGGAAGGAACTGCCTTACTTCTCCATCTAAAGAAAGTTTTCAATTCCCTTGACCAGTTCGCATTTCTTCCTTAACACCTAAGCAACAGTGCCTAATTTTGCTTTATTACTGCAACGAATGGCGCCTAATTTGTGTCTCTATGGACCTGTGGGTTTTTTGACAATAAGCGACAACATTTCAATACCCGAAAGATTTGAGGAGTTTAGAACACCAAATAATTATGGAAGAGACTTTGCTTTATTACAATGTAGGTATGAGATTTGTGTCCTACTAGCTTGGAGTGTTTCACAACTTGTGCTATGTATATTTCACCATTTTTTGTACCCGCACATTTCATACGATAAATATTATTCGTTACAGTGATTGCGATCGAAATACTACTCAATCAATAGTCAAATTACCGCCCAGCGAATCGCTCGAGAAAATGATTTTTGTATTAGTTCCCAGGATCGACTTTCTATTAACCTCGGCATTGGAATATGAATGTGTCGTTTTCTTGTTCAGCAATCGCGAGGTTTTTAAACAGCATACATTTACTTCCATAAAAAAACAACACAATACAACGCTAGCTGACGTTTCGGCAGTATCGCCTTCTTCAGAGCCGCTTTTTTTCGTGACTTCTAATGAGGAAGTTTAGAACAGCTGATTTTTGTATGTTTCTAAGTACAACACAGAGTTTTTCCCAGGCGACGCCCCCACGACGACTATGCTAAATGTGCAAGTGAAGAAAACCGCTACATGCTCCTAAATAAACCACCCAAAACAAAACGACCTCGGTGGAGGCCACGTCGATCTCTTTGCCTTTAGCAAATAACTCCTGTAGAGGTCGCATGGCGTAAGTGTTAGCGAGCTCAGTAATTCAGAATGTCACCGGTAAACCACTTCATGGTTTCTCTTAATTATGCAAATAATGACAATAATTTTAGCGACAAAGCATAACAAAATAATGTAATAGATAGCAATAAACAAATAATAAAAAATGACAGTGTAATGATAAATAAATAAAAAATGTTTTAATTTTAACTTTCATTAATTGCCTATTCTTTTTGCACGGAAGAGCATCTTTTGAACTACAACCGCAAGGATGCTGAGAAATGAACAAAACTCGCAACATCATTAGCTGGGCTTCGAACCATCACCCATTGCAGGGCTCACGTGCGCTCCACCGCAGCAACCGAGGCTCCTGCTTGGTCTTCCCTTCAGCCTTGTTTTTACTCTATCGATGTTATCAACAACAATACGTTAACGGAAAATCGAACTACCATCTCGCCAAAGTCACGGGTTTTGCCGTATCTCAGCGTTCTTACGGTTGTACTAAACAATAAAAATAAAATGTAACTAGATATAGGGGCAAAATAATAATAGCGAATGTTTATAATAAAATGTTGGCAACAAAATAATAATGATACATGAGAGTAATACTGTGATAATGAAGCAACAAATGCGCATAACATAAGCGAGGAGAAATCGTAAAAAATGGACAAATGGTACAGAAATATCTAACAAGTTCACGAGAAAGTCTATTTTTAAAAAACTGCCGACAATGCTTGGGCAACCAGGGCACTTGAGAACCTGGCCAACTTATACGGAAGAATTTGCGGAAGAAAGAGTACAAACAAATTATTCATATGCTTCCACTATATCGGTTCTGGAGAGGCATGAGAGACAGGCGAAACAAAGGACCCACATGGTGTGGTGATGAACGCGCTAGCCCTCAGAAAGGATAATGACGCGGTCGTTTCCAACCGGAGTCACCTGCGGTTCGGAGTTTTGCAAATATCTCAGCAACATTACGGTTGTATGCCACATAGTACCCTGCCTTGAAAAATAGTAATAGGCAGCAAATGGAAAGTTAGCATTGTGAATTCAACTATAGCCTCATCTTAACTGGGTTCAACACCGATTTTGTGTCCTCAGATCAACCCCGTTGACGGGTAATTGCTCATGGAACTGAATGAAAGAAAACTAGTGGAGAAACAGGTGAAACGAAGGACCCGTATGGTGTGGTGGTGAACGCGTTAGCTCCCGGAAAACATGATAGCGCAATTTTTTTCCCACCGCAGACACACGCGATCCGGAGTTTTGCAAATATCTCAGTATCGTTACGGTTATGTCAGTTCTGTTAAGAGCTCTGGTTTTAAGGAATTTTAAAACCACTAGTATAAATTAAAAATTCGGAGCAAACAAGCAATCTCAAAAATCCACAATGCATTCGCGGACATCAACGTGCCCTGCTTGACGATTACGCGTGTTCGGTCGCTTTATTGCTCGTGATAGCACTTGTCGTCTTCGAAAAATCAAAAGTTTATGGTGGTCAGAAGAAAAGCTTTGCCTACTTGGAGAATTTCTTCGGATTCTAGTATGTTTGGCACTAATCAGTCAGCCGCTATGGGCTTGGATTTTTGAAGGTTGATTATCTAGAGCATTTTCGCGCACTTATACACCGAAATGAATGCATATACTCATGAATGTGCTGTCTGAAACAACCACCAACGAACTCACTTTGGTCGCAGAATGTTACCTTCATCAGACGCCTTCAGAGCGACGACCACATGAAAAGGACTGCCTAACTCCTGGAAGAACTCTCGCGCCACGGCAAACTCGTAACGTGAGGGTGAGTCGGATGCGCTGCAATGCGGTTTTGGCTCAGTAAAGCAGTACAAGTATTGCTCCTAATGTTTCCTAAGCTGTCTGAGATAGACAAAGCTCTTTTTTGATAGATTTAACCCGCAAGTCTCATACCTTAACAGTATTTCCACTTTACACAGTATACTTTACTAGTAAGAGCTAGACGCCACATTATTGGTGAAGTTGAAGCGAAAAAAGTTCATGGTGAGGTGAACAGAGCCAAAGAACTTAAACCACCTCCCACTACCTTTTGTTCTTGGGTTTTTTAACTTCTTTACAAAAAGAAGTTTTACCTCACAAAATCACTTTAATCATATTTCGGTTCCTGGTAAATCAGTTCGGCACTATAAAAAAAAAATCAGCGATAATCTGAGTTTTTGCATATTTTACATGGCCCGTCATCACATCTACTTTGCGGGTCCTAGCACCTCTTGCGTTCCATTGGGTTTCTTCCGAGTGATCGTCCAAAATGGTCTTCGAACATTTCGCGCATTGTTTCATATGCTCCGTGAGGATTTAGTCTTCTTTATGGATGTCGCACAGTGCTGGTTGAGTCAGATTTCCTGGAAATCATGCAGATATCTATGCTAAGGCGTTCCCACGTGGACTGGTGAAAAGCGTTGTGGCTGGTATAGAATAAGCGCCTTTGCTTCCTGACCGACGGCATCACTGACCACTGAGTTATCCCGGCCCCGATAATCTGAATAGCTGGGTAGTTATAGTTATCAAGTAGAGGAAAAGTTTCCTACATTCCTGCAAATTAGTTTTCCAAGCTGATTTAGCTGACTTTTCGCCACTGCAGTTGTTGCTCAGTTTCAGCCAAGTAAGTAATTAGAACCACAACACAATTAGAACATGCTCACCTGAAATGATCGCGGACATTGTTGACCTCTTTGAAACGATACACACCTCCAGCCATTAGCACGGCCCATATTACACTATAACAATTACATAAATTCTCTTGTATCAGAGCGAAGAATAAACTCATACAACTAATTAGGAGTGGGAAAAAAGAGCCCATCAGGTGTGAAGTGTCTTCCAGGAGATTGTCTGAATCCGCCTCCGTACGCGGAACGGGCATACGAGTATAAACTCCTTTCCCTAATTTGAGTTTAGCGGGTTGTTAACAGGTAAATGATTTGTCAAGACTTCACAAATTAAAATTCAAGGACTCTTCGCTTTACTGTTTCTAACACTTATTTTTCGCGCACGGTCATTCTGCCCAAGAAAGGTGACCGAAGGGGTCTTCGTAACCATCGCCCGACATGCTTGTTAAGTGTACTGTACGAGGTTTTCACCAAGATTATTATATCAATATAATGTTATTATTACTTATTATTAATATTATTTATTTTTATTATTTATTATATTATTGTAATCTCACGCATATCAAGGACATTGGACAGCTGCTGGACATGGGAAGCTGCATGACTCACGCGGCGATCGACCAAGCTCTGACAAACAGAAGATGGTACCTAGTTGACACATCGGTAGTCCCATCATTCTGTGCTAGTTCCGATCACCCCTTCTTCGCGGAAGAACTCGATTCAGCCTTAGGCTGGGAAACAGTTAATATGACCGACCACAAGAAAAAAGTTTAGCTGTATATGACTAGAACATTCTCCACGAAATTCTATTCAAACATGCCTGGTAGATTGAGGAAGACTCGGCAGAAGACTGCGAGTTGCTTGTCGAAGGTCTCAGAGGCTGCGCCGAATTTGCCTCAGATCCTCATGCAAGAAGATAGGATTGCATCTCGATTGCCACCGAGGAGTTGCTCCAGAGGTGAAGGAAACTGAGACTTGACCTTACTGCAACACGTTTAACAGGTCGAATAATAAATCCCAACTGCAGAAGAGCTTTGCAGAAAGATCTACACTGGTGCTGACGAAAGAAACTACTGGAAGAAACAGAAAGGAAGCAATCCAAAAAAAGGCCGTTGGGACTTGTGTGAATACAATTTTCCACTGTCAGAAGTCATAATCGAAGATCGTATCACCAAGATGTTTCGCTGTGATATGGAATTTATAACGGAAACGTTTTACACCAATGTTTTCCGCACCACAACTTCAGACCCGGTTCCTAAAATCCCCGCTGAAAAACCACCTGGAATTCGTCCATTTAAGGTGCGAGTTAAGATAGAAAGCATGACAGGAAGGACAGCTGCAAGAGCTGATGAAATCACTGCCGACTTTCCTAGACATGGAAGCGACAACATGAATATACTACTCGCCAACCATATGCAACCCAACTTTCTTAGAGAAAAAATACCAGACCAGTGGACGACGTCGCACACGGTCATGCTGCCCAAGAAAGGTGACTGAAGGGATCTTACTAACTCCCGCCCGACATCCTTGTTGAGTCCTTTACAAGATTTACACGAAGATTATCTTGGCACGCATGTTAAGAACACTGAATGAGGCGCAATCGGTGGAGCAAGTAGGATTTCGACAAGGATTTTGCTCCATGGACCACATCCAAACTGTGTCCAGAGTAAAAGCAGTTTGTCGGGAATACCACCTTCATCTAGTCCTAACCTTTGTCGACTATGAAAAAGCGTTTGATAGTGTCGAAACGAATGCAATCCTATTAACACTCGTCAGCTAAGGAGTAGATCCTTCTTACATAAGAACTTTGCCTGACGTTTATCGGAACTGTACCATGAAAACACAGCTTTTCCATCGACCTCTTACCATACCCATAGGAAGGAGGTTCGACAGGGCGACACAATATCGCCAAAGCTGTTTAGTCGCGCACTGCAGTGGATAACGAAGTCACTCGATTGGGATGAGAAAAGCATACGTATTGATAGAATATTCCTATCAAACTTTCGTTTCACTGATGACATCATCATATTCTCAAAAAGTACCAGCGAAGCGGAAGCGATGATCAATGAGCTCAATGAAGCGGAAAAAGATCGGACTACACATAAATTGGAAGAAGATCCAGTTCATGAAAAACCTATGCTGCGATGGCGAAAAAATTGAACGGGATGGCTCTCTGACTGCAGAGATCATCTCGTACGCATATCTTGGGCGATCAATGAACGTGGAAAACAACATGATGGAGGAATTAGACAAAAGAAGGAGAGCAGCTTGGACCGCAATCAAGCCTCTCAAAGACCGGCCAGCTGAAGGCCCGGAAAACCCCCGTGCTCACCTTTTAGGTTCAACAGCCCTTCCAAAGCTCTGTTATACTGATGTGACGTGGGCTGATACTTCAATCGCATCAAGAATACTCTGCGATACTCATAGAGCGCTTGAACGATGTCTTCTGAAATGTAACCGACGCTCTCAACCTTCAGCCGAATGCGAAGCTCTGATCTTCTGTCACATCTTCGGGATCGAGTTTTAACCTATAGGTTACAGAACACTATTGATGACACTCTTAAATGAGCGCCTAAACTGTCCAATTTTTAAATGGTCCAGGAAGTATTACGCACAAATGCGAAGGTTGGCAATAGGACAGCGACTTGCACCGAGCCTTGCCACTGCATTTATGCCTAAGGTGGGAACAACAATAACCGATCACCAATCATTACTCTACTGTAAATGTGTAAATCATTGTTTTTTATTTGCTCAGAACAAGAGGAAATAGACAAATGTTTTGAATTATTGAATCGACAATGAGAATACATTAAGTTAATCCGAGAGAAGCTGAAAGAAAACTGGCTTCCATTTCCGAACGTTCACATTAACCTATCCGAAAACGGCTACGTTACGAAATGGTACCGAAAGTCAAGCAGTAAAAACATAATGGTTCATAGTGGTTCATTGCCTCTCTTCTTGCACCTCACACACAATAGGACGCTTGTAAGAAACATGTTTATAACAAGTGATTTTGTTCGTATTTTTTTTGAGTGGAGACCTCATAGAAAGCGGCTCTGAAGAAGGCGAAATTCGCCGAAACGTCAGCTCATTCGTGAACAAAGAACAATAACACCTCGCGTTTGCTCAAAAAAAATACGAACAAAATCACTTGATCAATGCCGAGGTTAATAGAAAGTCGGTCGTGGCAGTTACTGCAGGATGTACCAGCAAGATGTTTATAACAGTCACCAACGTGTGTATAGAAAAAGAGCAGGAGGAATCCCGGAAATTGGCGCGCCGAATAGCCATCTACAATGGCCACGAAGCTTTAGCTCCTCGAGATAGGTGTAGTGGATTTACCATTTATCCCGTAGTTCATTTACAACAGAATAAGTGCAGCAATAAAATGCTGTTTAAGAAGAACGAGTCTAGAAAGTTCGGTAACATTGACTGAAATATTATACCATCGGGCACTTTAAAACGCCAGTTAGTTCGCAACCGCTTGTATGACCACCTATGTACAACGGAAAATTGCATAATTTGCCCTAACGGCAGAGATCGTAATTGCATAAGTTCTGCTACACTTTGTGTGACCTCTTCTACTGCGTGTGGGAACGAATATGAAGGAACACCTCATCGGTAAACTTAAAGCTAAACCAAATATTCCACCAGATTCGCATAGAAAGCAGAGAAATAACCGAGAAGATTTTGAAGTAGAAGTTACCATTCTCGCACGAGAATCGAGAACACCAGCGCGCAAAACCTTCGAAGCATTCTGGACATGTTCTAGGAATCCGAAAATGAACCGCAGGGAGAAATGCCTCATAATCACGCACGATCTCACAGTGTTTAGGATTGATATTTTAATGTGAGAGGCACATTACACTTCCATGTGAACTCTGTACGGTTGATTTCCAAGTGACAGGCTTAGTGGAAGACTTATGAAAAGCGGTGAATTAACAAAGAAGTTATTTTGTTTTAAATGGGATTGAAATGTTGATTTATCATTTTCTCTGTTTGCTTATGCAACTGTTTGGCTGGATAGATTGCAGTCAATAGTGGCCTTTCCAAACTCTGAGAAAGGCGAAATCCGCCGAAGCGTCAGGTTGTTTATAAATAAAGAACAAAGTAAGAAACAATGCAGATTTTGTTTCAATGCAGATTTTGGCCCCGCAGATCATTCTCGTCGACGGATGATTGCTGATGACTCTAAAATGACAGAAAACTGGTTGAGAGGAAAGCCAAGCAAAGGCTTTGTGGTGCACTGGGCTACACCTGAACCTCCGGAAAAGGTTGTCGCAGGTTCGAATCTGGCTTGGGGTCCGGGTTTTGCAAATGTTTCAACATCATTATGGTTTAATTCCATATAATACCACACCATGGGAAAAACATTCAGCAACTAAAAAGTAGTACAACGTAAAACAGTTTTCAGTAAGTAGCTCTATAAAGTGATTAGCGTGTTTATTGTTGCTTATGATAATTTAAACCAGCAATAGCCGTTGAGCATAGCCACGATTTAACGGACGTCAAACGAGTCTCATTGTGACACCTGAGCAAATTCCTTCACATTAGCAAACGTTGTTCATTCGTTATTTATTTCACTAAAGTGCAAACTGTGACCATTTTTCGAACAACCGTTTGGTTAAATAAATAAAAAAAGGATAAAGCTCTCGGCGTTGATCTATCCCTAAGGGATGCGCCATGCATTCGACTTCATTAAGTATCGTTTGGAGGTGATTGAATGCATATCTGGCCTTTGCAATGACTTGCGGTGGCCTACCGATGTATTGAGCCAGTGTTGCTATCCTCCCGGAGAAGTCTGGTGTCAATTTACGGACGCCGGAGCGATGGAAGGCTTGGTGGGCCACGTGTGCGGGATCGATTCCACGTGTGTGTCAAAGTGGTGCCTCCAACCACTGCGCCACACCATTTTCTTAAATCCCAATATTATCAATGGTTTTTCGGCCGACGTCTGGAAGGTATTCTTAGGTGTAGAGCTAGCGAAAGTTCATCCTTGCTAAAGTATCTCCAAGAGTTAAAATTTTATATCCGTAGGACCAACTAAAAGTGGAACAGTGGCAGGAATTGCTACACTACCATCCTCTAAGTAACTAACAAGAGGTCACCATATCACAGGTCAAATGCAAATTGTACAAGTGCTTGCTTAATTCCTCATTTTATAAAAACCCTTCGTTCAAGTTCGAATTCAAGTACAATTTGACATTATCCAGAAGCTAAGTTCCATTTGTATTTCCTTATACTAACACCAAGAAGCCGTTCTCTTTAACTTCTAGCGCTCAAAACTTTCAACTTGAAAGCCGCATATCTTAGCTAGAGCAGGTTATATTATTTGGAATAAAAATGATTAGAAGTTAAGAATTTTTCCCTGAAAAATGCAAGTTATCTTTTTCTGTCAAAACGAAAGTATGTTTCTAATCGGGCGCAGGACATATATTTCTTCTACATTATTGCGTCAAGACTCATATTCGTAAACGAGAGCAAATTAACAAGCGGCATTCTATTCACAGCGGCACACTAGTGTTCCGCAATCCATCGTTAATTTGTGCTTCTGCAGCTTATGCGCTGGAAAACTCTAAACCTTAATTTTCCTAGTTATTATTGTAAGATTTAATTACCTAGATACATTTCTTTGCCTTTAAAGGGCCGCATGTAACGCAGTGGTCAGAGCCGTCCTGAAATATAAATGGGATCGATCGCCGTGCCCGTGATCCACCAGGCCTTCCATCCCTCCAAGGTGGGTAAATTGGTACCAAACTTGTCCAGGACGATAGCAGCACTGGCTCGATACATCGGTAGGCCACTGCAAGTCATTGCAAAGGCCAGATATGCATTTAATCACCTCCAACGATGCTTAATGAACTCGAATGCATGACGCATCTCTCAGGGGTTGATGAACGCCGAGAGCTTTACTCTTTACCCTCTTTTATGAATTCAAATAGAAACACATGAACACATGAATTTTCCGCTGCCTTAACTACAGCAAGTTCTCATAGGTAATCCGAGACTCTTGCTTTTATCGCAATGAATGCCGACATCTCCACTATTCCTAAACCGATCAACGGAGATCGATATTTGACGGTGAAGAACAGATTTACAAATTTTTGAGATCAGGCACCGATTACCAACTAGTACTGAAAAAGATGTGGTGACGGTACTGCTGGAAGACTAAGCTCAGAAATAAAGGAGATTAGTTGCCCCCTGGACTAACCCCACCCAGTATGGTAAAATTGTTGTAAATTGAAGTCGACTTTAAATAGACAAAAATAGACACCAGGACTATCCGGTGCATCTTAAATGATGAACATTGAATGGCGGAAAGCTATCGACTCACTGTTTTTCTAGATGAGCAAGCATGAGGTTGGAATTATAGCATTTATTGATACCCAAAATATATGACGTTTCAGCGGTGTCGCCTTCGTTAGAGCAAATTGACATACCACAATGTATAACTTTTCACCTACTGCCTATTATTTTTTCAGAGCAGAGTGTTCCACAAGGATAGTGCTATATTTGCAAGACTTGGACCCCAAACCAGATTCGCCGTTTTGTTCGTTGTTCGTCTTCTACTTATTTGGTTCAGACCAACCTCACAGAGTCTTAGATGGGCGAGCAGTGTGCCTGGCTCAGGTCAAAGAATCAACCTGAGGTATTTTGCGATGTCGCGCGTGGTCATAAGACACCCCTCCTTGCGGTTCATTTTTGGATTTCTGGAATTTGTCCAAAACGCTTTAAGGGTTTTATGCGATGATGTTTTGGATTTCTGTGGGAGGATGGTAACTTCTACCTCGAAATCTTCTCTGTGCTGACCTAGTGGAGTATTTGGTTTACATTTAATAGTCGGAACGAACGAATGCTATCGATTTTGACGCAGCAATTCTTTAAGGATAAGCCTTCATAAAAGCAATGACCGACTTTCTAAGAGATAGAAGCTACCACAAATCGTGGGCTTATCATGAACAAAAGAAGGATAAGAGAGATACAAAGCATAAATAGGAATTCATACTTTTGCGAATTAAAACGACCGAAATAACGTTTCGAGTGGAACATTGAATAACCTTAACAAGAAGTGATAGACGTTATTGCTTTTTTCTAAACTCAGCCAGTGCAACAATATCATCCCCCGAGACAAATTTGTTGACAACTGATCGTCCTCGGATGACGATACAGCTGTTAAGAGCAGTGGAGGTTGCTGAACTAAGCACCGAGTGTGGAGAACAGACGATAAACAAAGTTGGAGTCGTGGGCAACTTTTTTTTGCTGCAATACCTTGTCTGCTAACACATCTTTTCCACAATGTCGTTGAAAGCAAGTGAAAAATAAAGAAAAAACTCCTATTAGCATCTGCCAACACACCTATGCGAAATGGCTTCATAGTAGACTGTGAGATGACTAGTGATGTGACGCAGTAACTAAAGATGGCGTATAAAATACGACTGCCACTTGGTCATGGTCACCAAGCTAACCAATGCCCCATTACTCCATATTACTGGTGTGAAAATTTCCACCAGACTTGCTTAACAAAAGTTTCATAGGACTCACAATGTCAGGCGACTGATAACGCCCTAGCATGAATATTCCGAGAGCATATCTCCAAATAGCCTTCAAAGATATTCATAAAGAAGTCAAAGCCCCCAGTTAGCAGCGGAACACTCGCAGAAAGATGAACATCTTCGTGGATGACGGATGTGAGAGAACGAACGGAATAAAAGAAGTGAAGGGATTTACACCATATGCGAAGACCATCATATGAAAAATAGGAAAAGAGATGACACCAGGGGTTTTTCCTGATATTGATTTTCTGACGATGTATGCCTAAACAGTTTCGCGATGCTTCTTTAATGCATCACCTTTTTGCGCCAATTAGCGCGAATTTCTTTTCTATTCATAAGCTAGGTAGTTCTGGCCAAGCATGTAAAATTCGCTAAAGTTTTTATGACTTACCACCATGGAGTTGTTTAATACGAAACAAAGAATGGAACAAAATTTTGAAGCCCAGGCAGACTTTGAAATTTTAAGAAAGAAAACAAAAGAAAAATAATGAGGACGGTTGAATTACATGTAGCTTGCAATAATTCCTACTCACCAAGATGCGAGCCAGGCCCTCGGCCAGTCGGCGATCTTCAAACCTAACGAGTAGAAAAGGTCGTGGGTTTTCTGTTCGACCAGCACACATAGGCGCTCCATTCGACGGAGACTTTACGGCTTAAATGAAATTTTTCGGAACCTCCATTTGTCATTTCAACCATGTGACTGTTACGAGAATTCTGAATTTGAAACACTGGAGGTTTAGATAATAACGACACCAATTCATGGAACTATTTTGAAACTGCATCGGTAGAGATCCGTCTGTTTGTCCGCGATCGCATTCATTAATATTGCATTTGGCAAAAGCAGAAGAGAGCACCACTGACACTGTTGATGCTTTGAGAAAAAAGCAACGCAATAATCACAAATATTGCAAATATTTGCAAAACTCGGAATCGCAAGTCAGGTGTCTGCAGTGAAGAACGGATGCGCTATTACTCTTTTCAGAGTGTAACGCATTCACCACTACACCATGCGGGTCCTTCGTTTCGCCTGTCTCTTAGCTAGTTCTATCGGTCAGTGCCATCAGGAAGTAACGCCGTCAACGGGATTGATCTGGGGTGAGAGTGGGCCTATCGGCAATGAACCTAGTTAAGCTGAGGCTGTAGTCGAAATCGCAATCTAAGCTTTTTTCTTTACTGCCGGAGATTTGCAAATATCTCAGTAACATTGCCGTTGTTCCACACATAATATCCCGCCGTGAAAAATTATAATATGCAGCAAATAAAGAAGTTTACATAGTAATGCAATAGTTCTTCATAACTGAAGCAATATCTAGTGTAAGGATTAGTGGGGAAAAACAGAAGGTCTAGGTATTACTTGAAACAGAAATTATAAGACGAGCGAGGCTTTTGCTACATTTCTGACGGCGAAAAGATTGCGTGGAGATCATCAAGTGGCGTAAAATGATTGGAGTGAACATCAATGAAAATGAATAGTGCACTGTTAACACTTCTAACCTTTCATTCCAGAATGTCCACATATAAGAGCTGCGGAAATTAAATCGAAGCTAGACATGACAAGCTGGCGAAAATCGAACAGGTTTCGTGAATTCTAGCACGGCTGATAATTGAGAGCGTCGAAGGGATCGGAATTCAGAAAGTGAAAACTACGGCGTAACTGAGCTGTTGTAGGAAATAAAGCGACATGTGAAAACTAGAACACACGATATAGTGAAAAACTATGGTAATAATGAGGAGACTTTTCACAAGTTCTTACTGTGATGCGAATTTTCGCAAGCAACATTACAAAGTTGGTGTCAGAATGTTGAATTTGAAAAGTTAGACCTACTTCAAGTTATATACGTGCACGATAAACAAGGACGTAAAGCTACACTTCTATGTAAGGGATATAGAGAACATTTTCCACCAACATAGGAATGTTCTCCATGTAAAACATCTCAAATACTGCTTCCGGTGACCTTATTCCTAATTTTCTGTATTGGTGTGTGTCTCTTGTTCACCTGTAACTACCTTAGATCTATCTTCGCATCTTCTCTTAATTGCCTGTTAGCCACCATCTCATGCAGCTGCCTCACAGGTGGCTGGAAAGGGATTCCACAACTTCTTTCAAACAGTCAGCTGAATGTACTTTCCAGACCTGCCGTCCCAAAGAAGCTTCCGAACAAGCAACATGTAGCCTTATCAGATTGTGCTAGTAGAAAAAACCTTTAAAACCTCGCTCTAGGCACTGTCCTTAGTTCCCTCTGGCAAGGATCTATCCACTACAGAAGGAATACAAGCAGCCCACGGGAATTCATCTTTAAGCGTTCGTAGCGTTCGCCCGGTGTTCATCCAATCTCTCAGTTCCTCAGTGCTCCAACTCCAGTGTCCACCTAACTTCCTTCAACTGCATCGCTTGTCCTCATTTCAATCTCGCTCGTATATACCCACTTAACCACATATCGCCACATACCAGATATTATTACTGTACAGTTGTTATTGCTATAAATTATTGTAACCCAAACTCGAGGTTGTTCACGACAGTTACGGAAAAAGTTTCGCGTGGCAGCTATTAGGACTAACGTCTACAACGACTTGGTATTCATGTAAAGTTGGGATCTCGCCGCCACAACAAAGGACACGACAGATTTAAAATATTTTGCATTTAAAAGTAGATATAAGAGTCCTCCATGCCACCTACACCTCCTTTGAATCTTCAGTTATTCAAAATGAGACCAACAAACTTTACATTCGTCGTTGTCACATGCATATGCTAGCGGTGTGAGCTGTAGTCATTCCAGGAGCGCAAAACGCAAAAGGTCTAGGATAAGAAGTGCTGGAGATGCTTGCCAGCTTTTTGTTAGCTTCTTGAGTGAGGAAAACCTCGAGCAACTTCTACGTGTGTTACATTGATACAGACTTTTGTTTGGCCTGGCATGCAATGTATAAAAGGCATACCAACAAACATCTCCTAATAAACGGCTAAGATATCTATTCTTATTCCTTCCTATCTATTCCTTACGTTTCTGATAATAGTCAAAATGGGGTTGATAATGCACCAAGAAAATCTAGGGTCACCGTGATTGGGGGCATAACAATACCTGAGAATGCCCGCTCGCTATTAGAATTGGGCCCAAGTTTTGCACCATCACAACCCATTTCTAAAACGACCCTGCGTAGGATAGCATGCAACCTTTATGAGCTTCAAGATCGACTCCGCTATCAGGCCAAGCAAGAAACATCAAATAGAGATAAAAATCAAGAAACGGCGACACTACCACCATCTCCTTTCCCAAAAACGTTCTTTAGACAGAAGGACCTTAACGATGGAGTAGACATAAAATTCCGCATGTTTTCGGACGGCGTTCTCAAGACCCTTGATCACTACCGCGATAGAAAGTTTATCTCTAACCTTACAGCCGCACAAAAATGTGGCAAGCGGGAAATTAGAGAATTAATAAACTCGAAAACAATCAGGTTGTCTGTTAGTGATAAGGGGGGAGAGTTCGTAGTTATCCCTCGCCAGCTGGATGTTGAGATAACAGAGGAACATCTTA